>CM042320.1:37534488-37721988 GCA_023566125.1 Zingel zingel | reverse complement strand
TCACCTTCCACCTGGATAGCCATCTCACCTGTTTATCATTCTAACACTCTGCTTACAGGGATCGGCTTAAGCCAAATAAAGAACCTTCCACACTAAATCCAGTGTGTCAGCGTCTGAATCTGCCTTGGGGTCTAAACAGGCTCAAACAAAACTGAAGTGATTGTATTGGGCCCCAAACACCTCCGAACTTCATTATCTAAAGATATAGCTACCCTGGATGGTATTGCCCTGGCCTCCAGCATTACTGTCAGAAATCTAGGAGTTATTTTTGATCAGGATATATCCTTTAATGCCCATCTAAAACAATCCTCAAGAACATCCTTTTTTCACCTTCGTAATATTGCCAAAATTAGGAACATCCTGTCTCAAAACGTTGCTGAAAAACTAGTCCATGCATTTGTTACTTCCAGGCTGGACTACTGTAATTCCCTATTATCAGGATGCTCAAATAAAACTCTTAAGACTCTCCAGCTGATCCAGAATGCTGCAGCGCGTGTTCTGACAAGAACTAAGAAAAGAGATCATATTTCTCCTGTATTAGCATCTCTGCATTGGCTTCCTGTAAAATCCAGGATTGAATTTAAAATCCTTCTCCTGACCTACAAAGCTCAATTGTACTAGACCATTTAGACCATTTAAGTCTAGCACCATCATATCTAGAAGAGCTCTTAGTGCCCCACTAGAGCACTACGCTCGCAAAGTTCAGAGCTACTTGTGGTTCCTAGAGTCTCTAAAAGTAGGATGGGAGCCAGAGCCTTCAGCTACCAGGCTCCTCTCCTGTGGAACCAGCTCCCAGTCTGGGTTCAGGGGGCAGACACTGTCACCACATTTAAGAATAAACTGAAAACCCTCCTCTTTGATAAAGCTTATAGTTAGGGAGTGAGGAGATCCAGAAATGTGTGTTACTAACCTAGCTCTGTGGAGTTTACTCCCCGGAGTCCTTATGTTTCTTTTTCCCAGCATATTTCGTTGGATTAGGATGGCACCAAGATCTCAGTTGTAGCTGTCGCCGTGGTCCTGCTTCACTACACCCTGCTATGCTCTACGGTGCCCTGCTGCGTCCTGCTGAACCTGCTACATCCAGCCACGTCCTGCTGTGCCACGCTACATACTGTAACGCCCTGCAGTCCCCTGCTATGACATGAACTACTACGACTATCATTTTCTAGTCACTGTTCCATTATCTTTATCGTGACTATTATTGCCACTGTTCATCACACCCCTAACCGGCACCGTCAGACACCGCCTACCAAGAACCTGGGTCTGTCCCAGGTTTCTTCCTAAAAGGGAGTTTTTCCTCGCCACTGTCGCACTAAATGCTGGCTCTCGGGGGAATTACTGGAATTATTGGGACTTTATAAATTATAGAGTGTGGTCTAGACCTACTCTATCTGTAAAGTATCTCGAGATTACTCTTGTTATGATTTGATACTGTAAATAAAATTGAATTGAATTAAATCAAATCGTAATATTTCTACTTCTGCTCATTCAGAGAAAAAAAAGTACTTTTGTACTCTACTTCAATTATTTGACAGCTTGAGTTACTTTACAAATTAAGACGTTTGCATACAAAACATACGAACAGCTTACAAATATGTTTTTTTCTAAATAAAAATACCCAACAGTAAATACAGCTGAAACACATACCTGATTAAGCGATTAGTCGATTGAAAGACTATTAATTGGCAACTATTTTCATAAACGTGTAAGTGATTTTTAATGCAAAAAATGCCAAACATTTCAGTTCCAGCTTCTCAAATATGAGAATTTGCTGCTTTTCCATTAACTTATTTACATTTTTATTTATTTTCAATAATTTGGAGGTTTGGACTTTTAGTTGGAAAAAACAAAGAATGCTTTACATATTAATACATGAGTAATAATACTCTAATCATAATATATAACGTTAATAGTTCAACAGTCACAGGGACCATTTGTTATACCTGTGAAAGGTAGTTCCCCAAGATCTAGGCCTCATTTATGAATGTGGCGTACGCACAAAAGAAGGGGTACGCTGCTCTCTATGCAAAAATTGGGATTTATAAAAAGCAAACTTGACGGGAAAATGTGCGGTCGTCCACGGACACTCTGACCCAGGGGTACGCACAGAAACGGGTGAAATGAGAAACGGCGACACCGACGGCAGATGGATAAAATACGTGAAACTGTATGAAACTGAGACCGTCTTGTAAAATAAATGGTAAGGTGGAAGGTGGGGGCGTCGCCTTGACCAACTGCCATGCTTCGCTCGTTTGCAAGCCATGATGTCTCTCTCTTTCTCATGGGTGGGCCAAATTCTCTGGGCGGGCAAAGCAGAGAAAGGGGAGGTAACCTTTCCCCTTATGACGTCATAAAGGGAAGATTCCAGATTGGCCCATCTGAGCTTTCATTTTCTCAAAGGCAGAGCAGGATACCCAGGTCTTGGTTTACACCTATCACCCTTTCTAGCCACTAGGGGACAATTGCCAGGTTTTGAGTTTAGACCTAAAAAGAGCTACATCTGTAATCGTCCGAATATCAGGGGGTAACTTGTTCCAGAGTCTCGGGGCAGCAACCACAAAAGCCTGATCACCCCAACGTTTATACCTTGACCTTGGGACTTCTAAAACCAGTTGATTTGCATTTGCATAATGACGCACAATGGCTGATTTTTCACTGTTGGAAGATGTGGCAAATTGAGACCGACAGCAAGAAGACTTGCTGGCAAACGAGGACGAGTGGCCTCAGAGCAAGTTCTGACTTCCTCGAGCTGTCTTGTTGGATCTCTGAGCTGTTTTGGGCCCAGTGTTACAGAGGAGCACTTGGAGAAACAACGCTGTGCCAGTCCCACTTCAAAAGATGTTGGCTCCGGGGTCCCGCGTGCACGGCAACAACCCTTTCTCTGTGTAGCGCTAGGCACTTTTTTTACATCAACTTTAATACCGGACCATTTCTTTTTAAAGATGCAGTAGGTAAGACTTATAAAACTACCTTTCTGCCATATTTGCTGAAACTGACCCTATGTTCGAGTAGAACTACATGAAGCAGGTAATTTAATTCCTCTGGCTCCACCTACAGCCTGTAGTGCAATTTGCAAAAATCCACCGCTCCCTGTTCAGATTCACCAATCAGGACCGGGGGGTGTGTCTAACTGCGTGTCAATCACTGCTCAGGCACACACATTTCATAGCGTCCTCCCCTCCCCCTTCACCACACATGAGCTGCAGATGGGTTTTCTCCCCTTCCCCCCACTTCACACGCACTCTATCGTGCACAGCTCTCCCTTGTGGGGGGAGGGGCTTAGGAGACTGGTTGGGCTTTAGCGAAAAGGGGGGAGGGGCTGAGAAGTTGTCGATGTTCAAATTTTTTGGCTAAGTCTTGGATCTTAACAATCCTACCTACAGCACCTTTAATTTGGGCCATGGTCCAACCTTTGAGGCTGTGGCAATAATTGCGTCTGCAACATATTGTCACTACAGCTTTTTTGGCATTAGTAATGCCCACACTGTGCCCTTCAAACATATTTTCCTCTTTTCCACCTCTCTGACAAGAACTACAACTTCACATCGAGTGAAAGTACTTTGCTTTGTTTTCCTCTGTGTGCATGATGTCGGTATGGATAAATATTAATTAGGGGTGTTTCACTAACTATTTAGGGGCAACTATGGGCGTGACATGAAGCTGCGCCACATTTAGAGTCAATTGTGACTTATAAAGGGAAACCGGTCTAGGACATGCGTTCGCATGGTTTTATAAATCAGAATATTTCTGTGCGTACTCACGTCCTATGTTTCGTCCGTACGCCACTTATGACGCAAATTCGCCGCACAGTTTTATAAATGAGGCCTCTGTTTTGGATTTGGTGACAGTTTGCACAGCCCTAATCTGCAGACGAGTCAGACATCTCTTTTCCAGAAGTTATGTACAAGTTGCCCGGCGTCTACGTTGACGTAGGATCCACAGGCCAATGCACAATATTATGTTCCTGCTATAGAGAATCTTAGTTTCAGGACGGTAGTCCTAGGGCCGCATTTGTAGGTCCACATTTCTAGGACCGTAGTTTTTTGCGATGGCGCCACCTAGCGAATTGGTTGGCAGCAATAGCCAAAAAGTCATTTAGACACAAATGCAGATACAGAAATACCCTTAACTGAGGAGCGTACCTATAATTCTTACATGACCACACTCATAACAATTGTTTCACAACCTATGTTTCTCATCCTGTCTCTAGGTATTTTGTACTTTTCCACTGTCCCATATTGATGTAACCTGTCAATACCAGCTCATCATGTGTTAACAGGGAGGGTAATGATCTAAACAAGTTTGCACACATATTGCAAAGAGCACCACTGAATATCTAATCCAGTTTACACACACATACTGCAAAGAGCATCATTGATTATCTAATCAAGCTTACACACACATATTGAAATGAGCACCATTGCACTTCTATATTTATTCCACAGTTGCTATAAACATGTAACCTCTAAGTAATGTCATTTTGGTATTTAGGCACATTAGCTTGTTAACTTTATTTATTTATTCACAGAGAATGATATAATTTGGTTAATATTGCCATTTATTTTTTAACTCATAAATGCATATCATTAAAATGCTATTGCAATAAATGTTGCACTCCAGACTAAAAAGATAGATTGGCCAGAATGGCCTACATCATATCAATCCCATATAAATCAATTACATATCAAACGACTGATGCTGTCATTCTTCCGGGGAGGACCGTCTCAATTCAAAAGTATCTAGTAGGTCTATATCTACTTAATGGAACACACAGTACATTAAAAAGCACATTGTAGCCTGTAACCTAAACAGATATAATGTAGATATGACGCCTGGCATAATTCACTGTGTGTGTTTTTAGCTGTCATAGCTTGCATTTAGATAGTGACTGCTGTGAATAGGGCAGCTGACAACATAGGAAAGAGCAAATGCCAGTCTGTGTGTCTGCAGACAGCCTCACTGTGTTGCCCTGAGTTGGATCTTCATGCGATAAGGTTTGGGAGTCAGTGTGACCCCATAGACTGGAGTGTAGTCTGGCTCTCCTGCATCCTCAGGCCAGATGAACTTAAACTTCCTCAGCAGGGTCACCATGATGAGGAAGAGCTCCATACGAGCCAGACACTCTCCGAGACACATACGAGGACCTGGGACATAAAAAAAGACCTTAAAGTCACCCACAACAGTTTGATTAAACCCACCCTGTCTGCATGCCGCTGCATTTTTCATACATTCATTATGCTCGTATACCTGCAGAGAAAGGCATGAAGGCCTCTGGTTTAACAAACTCTCCCTGGTCATTGAGGAAGTTTTCAGGGTTGAATTCATTGGGGAATTTCCATTGTCCCTCCTCATTCAGCACTGAGGTCAGGTTAGGGATGATCAGTGTGAGGAGAAAATGAAGCAAAAGAGAAAAGGGCATAGAGGAAGGCAGAAAACATTTGTTAGAGGATTTATTTAAGTTATCATAGTAAGATAATGTTCCTACCATTATTGAAGTATGGTACAAACAGTATTGTAATCTGTTTGGAAAATCTGTAGCGTCGCATTGCCAGACCTTCACAGCGTTGTGGAGTAAGGTCTGGCTACACCAAGGATACATTCTAGGAAAGGAGGAAATAAAACGTTCTGGGTTGTTTGCATTTCTTTAAACCAATTACAATTGCCTTGGCAGCAATAAGTTCCAGACGCAGCAACGGTGGCTCTGCAAAATGTTCTCGAGAAGGAATTTGTTTTGTGGAACATTTGCACCCCGCAAAAGAAAAAACTACATAAAATATTAAATGAAGTGTTAATGTTTACACAATACAGTAACGTGAGCTATGCTCGTTGCATGTACTTTGTCCACAGCAATCGGTGCAGAAACATCCCAGTTAGATATTAAATGCCGTAAACAGATTTTTAAATCTTCACAGTCATTCCCCAAAAGGACCAAGCAGGCCTGCACTATTGCAAGATTCAAAATTACGTCATACCCTTCCATTTTGAACATGTAACGTTAGCTTGCTAGCTCGGCGGTTGCTCTTGTTGTTTCGACACACAGATAGCAGTAGGGGATGGGCTTATCCTAGTAATGTACTTCCGTTGATCCAAACTAGAAAAATTGTAACCAACATTAAAGACACTAATCTTTTTCTTACAATAACTCAAATCAAATGAGAATTAAAATTTGAATTAAGAGTCATGTTTAACTTTGTTCCCAACAGAGGTTACCATACCTTGCCGCCACAATAAGGTACCGTGCTGATAAAGTACAGTGATGTTTCTTTCCACAACATTTCACTATAGTGTTCACTATACCAGTTGCTTCTTACCCTGGGAATGGAATATCCCATGAGCTATGGGAAACTAAACTGCATTACCTAAATAAGTGAAGAGCTAAAATACATTGTTAGAAAAGCTGGAAGCTCAACCGTAATACTGTCAAAGATGAAAGTTGAAATGAATTACCTGAAAAGGCTGAAAAAAGAAATACTTTGTATTATTATCAGACATATACACTGCATAGAACGAAAAAGCATCAATCTAGCTGAGATGAGATGTGAAATATATTGCATGAAAAGAAGGGGGCTGAACAAGAGGAAAGGGAGAAGGAGAGAAGGACAGAAGAGAAGGAGAGAAGATAACAAATGCTGTGAGAAACAGATGAAAATGCAGAAATCTGTAGTATTCAAGTTGACTGTCTGTGAAAGTGTTGTCATGGATACTAATGACCAGTGGCCAGTGTTTGTAAACAGCCTTTGATCTTTGTGATGACATCTCTTTGATCTGTAATCAGTTAACGACCAGAGCACCTGCTGTTAAACTGCCACCTGTGGCATGCTGCAGCTATTCAGAGACACTGAGAGCAAGCTCTCAAATAAAGGCTCAGACTGCAATAACAATAAGGGGTATCAGTCAAATGACGTCATCCTGAGCACCGGAAGGCATTTGCGAACGTATTGGTATCAAATTTATGTGGATAAACTTAAAAATGTGGGCATATTAGCGATTTAAATAAAGGGGTTCGCTCTGCATTTTGCTCGGAAATGTGGAGAATGTTAAACAGGGCAGCGAATGGAGGAAGGTGTGGAACTCTTGTCATTTGGAAGCTCAACCAGCCAAAAGTAAAAGGCATATCACATAACTGAAACATAACTGAAACATTGCCTGAAACTAGACAACAATACCTACGTTCTGATGTATAAATTGTGTATGAAAAGTAGATATTGTGGGCGTGAGAGCAATTTATAGAGAAGGGACAAAGATACTTTTTATTAAGGCTCTGTGCTCTGGCTATGACATCATCCACTCTAGCTCACGCAATACACATTCATAAATGCAGAAAAATCCTGAAATGATCACTAAACTTAAACAGCTTTTTCACAAAAACTGTAAAAGATATTAAACTGAAAAGACTTTTTCTAATAGCCAAAGTGTTTGTGAACAGTTTAAAGATTGAATCACGTCTGTAGGTGAAAGAATGTAGGAGGAGATACATTTTGAAGAAGAAGAGTATTTGAAGGATTGGAAAGAAAATCCAACTTCATCATCCAGGATGCCTCCTACCCCCTCCACCATAGCTTTGAGCTATTACCATCAGGAAGAAGGTTCAGAGTGCCTCTGGCTATAAAGTCATTATACAACAAATCCTTCATTCCCAATGCAATACATATACAAAACTCATGCCACTGACACATCACACACACTCTGCCTTCAATCAAAAGAAAATTTAAAACTTGAACATGAACAGTTTAAAGTTTGAATCACGTCTGTATGTGAAGGAATGTAGGAAGAGATACATTTTGAAGCAGAAGAGGATTTGAAGGACTTGAAGCATGCTCTCATTTACTTCAATGTTAAAAAAAGTGTTAAAAAGCTTAATATTTAAAAAAGTATAAACAGTAGAAAAAAGTTGAAGAAGTCCCATCATTAGCTGAAAGAGCTGAACATTTTAAAAGTTGAATGGTTTTAATAGCTGAAAGTATGCAGAAGTTACGGAGAACCAAAAAATGTACGGAAGAGGGAATACGAAGTTTTATAAAGAACAGAATAACAATAGCATTCCCACTAAATATCCAGGGAATCTGTAATTGTATTACATAGCAACATTTGATAACATTTATTTCTCAATCAGGACATTGTAATTAGTGGGAATGCTGATTCAGCAGCATTCCAACTATTGTTATTCTGTTCTTTCTTATTTATTCCGTACGTTTTTCGGCTCTCCGTAACTTCTGCATACTTTCAGCTATTAAAACCATTCAACTTTTAAAATGTTCAGCTCTTTCAGCTAATGATGGGACTTCTTCAACTTTTTTCTACTGTTTATACTTTTTTAAATATTAAGCTTTTTAACACTTTTTTTAACATTGAAGTAAATGAGAGCATGCTTCAAGTCCTTCAAATCCTCAAAATGTATCTCTTCCTACATTCCTTCACATACAGACGTGATTCAAACTTTAAACTGTTCATGTTCAAGTTTTAAATTTTCTTTTGATTGAAGGCAGAGTGTGTGTGATGTGTCAGTGGCATGAGTTTTGTATATGTATTGCATTGGGAATGAAGGATTTGTTGTATAATGACTTTATAGCCAGAGGCACTCTGAACCTTCTTCCTGATGGTAATAGCTCAAAGCTATGGTGGAGGGGGTAGGAGGCATCCTGGATGATGAAGTTGGATTTTCTTTTCACTGCTTGTATATAAAGATCAGATGGCTGTTTTTGTGGAATGCCTATGATCTTAACGGCTTCTTAAAACCGTGATTTAAAACTTTACGTATTAAAAAATATCTTTTCAGTTTGATATCTTATACAGTTTTTGTGAAAAAGCTGTTTAAGTTTAGTGATCATTTCAGGATTTTTCTGCATTTATAATGAGTGTGTAACTGCTGGTAAATTTGCAAGCTAAGATTCTGTGTTTATTTAGAAAACAACATTTCAATGTCAGTGAGGCAAGGCGAGGAAGTTTGTCAAGCTAAAGAAAGATGTCTTTAGAGTGTTAGGGTTAGGGTTTGCCACAGGTGGTTCATCTGAGAAATACCAAGACAATATCAGCTACTGCAGAACTGCTGCAGAACTATGGATGGCTTCAAAATGCAGTAATTTACGGTAGTCTCTAATTGGTTCTGAAGAATAGTACGGCCACACCCCTCTGATTCAAACCCTAATCTTCAATGTGCACTGAGAAAATTTGCAGGTGATTATGATAAAGTGTTGCCATCTTTCCTCAAGCCTAAATAGCACGGACACCTGCTGCAATCGCAGAGTTGAATTAAATGATGGAAGGACGGACAATCCAAAGTTAGGATTCAGATGCAAAGTGTATTCTCCTCTCCTCGTATTCGTGCAGAATAGTCTGAGATTCTCTGTTGGAGCACCTGTCTCTTTAAGCCCCCCCTCCTGAAAAACACAGTCTGCTCTGATTGGTCAGGGTTACCGCATCTCCACAACTCTTCTGAGATCTCTGTAACTACTTTGTTGTTGCACTACATAAGAGCAGGAGACTAACCCGCAATTTCCACCAACTGCGGAACGGTTGCGGATCCGCTCCGGAACGGTGGCGGAGTCAGTAGGTTTCCATTAAAGTCAATATGTGTATTTTCACTGACTGTGGAACGGCTGCGTTCCGACTCTGTCCCAGCTCCGGCAATCGGCAGAGCTTCTATTTTTGCTGGATGCCAGAGCAGCAATTCAGCGCAGATTGTGCGGGACAGGAAGTCGAGCACAGAAACAAAATAAAACATCTGGTTGATTTTCAAAATAAAATACACCGTGCTCACGGCGGATCATATTTCCCTGCACTACACCTTGAAAACGTCATAATGGGCGGAGACAGCCCTGAAGTCAAGTTTGTGGTTCTGTTTATAGAAACTACATCCTGTTATATCGCGCGATCATACGTGAATTAGCGAGATCTCGTGGGTCCACGTGACTTCAGCTGTCAGTCATGGCCGCAGCCGTTACGCAACAAATCTGCACCTGGTGGGGATTGAAGGACGGCGGAGCACGGAGCCGACACGCAGCGGAGCCATTCCGCAGCCATTCCTTAGTTGGTGTAAATTGCGGGTAACTGCAACGCCGCATATAGTAGGACTTTGTAGCGTGAAAAATCACCAATAAAGGCTTCTAAACCAAAAACTACAAAAACAGACATGTTTCAGCAGAAATATGACCCGAAATTGGGGAGAAATTAATAACATTGGCAGCCAAGAGTACAGCTTTATCTGGCGTTAGCATGCAGCTACTTGTAGTTAGTAGTGGATGTAATGGAATAAAGCAGCACTTTCAACCGTCAAAAATCACAGATAAAGGCTTCTGAACCAAATACTACCCAGAAGGACATGTTCCAGCAGAAACGTGACCTAAGGTACAGTGGTCGCCCCATAACCACAAGATTGGCAGTTCAATCCCAGGCTCCTCCGGCCACATATCAAAGTGTCCCTGAGCAAGACCCCAATTTCTTCCCGGATGCAATACTGTATATAGGTGTCTACTGCTCCTAATATACTTAGGATGAGTTAAATTGCAGAAATAAAATTTCACCACATTGTTCTGTGTGTATGTGACAATTAAGAATACAGTGTGTTGGTTTTTGTTTGCTTTCACTGACTTACCATGCAGCTACATGGGACGATGTAAACACAGCAGTAGCCTAAAAAAAACTGCAATAGCCTGCCTGGACCAATCATAGAAATCCAGAGAGTATAAAAAAACGTTGAAACTGGAGCGCTCAGAACAGTGGGAAATCTGAGGTTTTTGCTCACAGGGAATTCTCTGAACTACTTCTCACTCATTATTTGAAGCTGTGGCTTTAACATGAAAATCAGACCTTGTAACATTATATGACAGAAAATATGGAAAAGCATAATATTCCCTTTAAACTCTTCTGATGTTGAATCCGAAATTGAAGAACAAATTATTAGAGCCATCTTTGGCTATGTAATGTTCAAAGAAAATTACAAGGAGAAAAGTAAGCAAGGAAGTGGACTGCCTGGTAAGTTCTTAAAGTAGGTGTCTGTAATTGTTGTTAAGGGAGCCGCTACAATGATAGCATAGCATAACGCTGATAGCTCTGACCTCCATTCAGAAAAAATGCATCTTAAAAGTTGTTGGTCTTGTGGACCTGACCAAGCATGAATTCAGACTTTTTACTATCATCATCATGATGTAGTTATTTTGTCATACTTTTGATCCGTTAATTGGAAATAGATCACCTCAAAACCTGTTTATTTTGGGTTTATACTGCTCATACTCCTCTCAGGCGCGTCTCGATGTGGGCAGCGCAGGATGTGATTGCCAAGTGGGGTCATCTCCACATGTCTTTGAGGTTTCTTTGTTAGTTGAGGCTGCAAAGTTGAACTCCACACGATGCAAAGATGCAAATTTGCTTTGCTCCCTGAATCAAATGTTTTCCCCAGTATTGAATGGAAGTGAGGGGGGGAATGAATCTTCGCAAATGTTAATTTGCAATTTGAAGAGCAATTTGTGTTGCGTGCGTGTTGTTAGCATGCTAATGTGCTAAACTAAGATAGTGATCACCGGTAAATCTAAACATCTGCATGTTAGCATGCTGAAGTTAGTATTTATGTTACAGCATTACTGAGCCGAAGAACAGTCAGATGGACACGCTAGCTTCAAAAGAATGGATTGCGGCCATTGATAGCATCATGAATTGTGCATCACTTGTAACCGCTATCTGCCCTGTCTCAAGGTCCGATTCACAAAAGATATTGAGCTAATGATTTAATTTATATATATATATATATATTGCAATTTGCAATTTCTTTTTTCGGTGCAGGCCCAGACTATATCTGGAGCATCAGAGTGTCAGACCAGTGTAAACCCCTAAGGCCGCCAGCGATTTTTTCCGACACTACCATCTTTACAAGGCTGTAGCAGGCTCTAAAATGATCCAAATTATGATATTGGTATCATATGAAACTTAAGTACTGTCACTACATAGCTACAACCCTGGGAATAACTTGTCAGTGTCTAGGCTTCCAGAGTTAGGTTTACTTGTGCCTTTGAATCAATGAGAGCTAAACACTCGGCCTGCCAGGCTAAAAGCAAGGATGAAAGGCCTACCTTTGTCGTAGCCAGGGCATTGTTCCTCTCTTCGGACCAGCCAGGTCATTGGCACGGTGTAAATTAGCCTCGACACTCCATTGACAGTTAATTTGTAGACATTTAAGACGCGTACAAAACACGAACACAACTTGATGGGGAAACGTCAAGTCACTACAAACTGCTACTTCCCAATCCTCATATGCCCGCATTGACGTGGCACAGTATAGTTTCAGACTTCCTATAAGGGGTGCTCAAAATGTAATTGAGGTCCCCTCCCTTCCTCAACACTCTGTATGGACCAGTAAAACCAGGTCTCAACTGATCACATGGTCCTTGAACCAACACCAACAGGAGGTCACCTGGATAAAAAGTGCGCAAAACCGCCTTCTCGTCATACCTGAGCCTTGGCTGCAACCAGGTTCTTCCCTGCAACTACACAGGCTGACTGAAGCCTGGCTCTTAAAGAAGAGACATACTGTAGGATCCCCTGGTTATGTCGGTTTAATGACCTGATCCTTAACCAGGTGCAATGTGCCCCTCACCTCGTGACCAAAAATGAGTTCAAAAGGACTGAAACCCAGAGACTTAGTGGGAGCATCTTGAACAGCAAACAACAAGAATGGGATGACCTCAACCTATTTCTTTGGCTGTGCCTCAACAAATGTTCTCAACGTGCTCTTTAGTGTGCTATGAAACTGTTCTATAGCTCCCTGTGACTTAAACAGAACTTTCAGTTCAGCCTTGACATGCTTATACAGCTTGGATGTGAAATTTCAACAATGAAAGGGCCCCACCTTTAAGAAGTCTGAAAGAATCTGGGCGCTGTATACAGACTGATTTTTTTATTTTTTATTTGCACATTGCTTAAGCCTATATCATGGGTATGATTCAGGCAAGGTATTGAATGTGCCAGAGAGAAACCGAATTTGGGATTTGAATATCCCAGCCTGTCAGTGCTGTTGGTGTTTTCCAAAACACACCATCAGATGACAAAAAAGATGTCATGATTTGAAGCAGAGGACACACCGAATTAATGAGCTTCATTACCACCAACTCTCTGAAGACGCCAATAATTTCCCTGTAACTGTCTGTGGCTATTAGTGCTAATCTTTGTGAGTTTTTGCAATGAGGCTCACTTGCATCGAAATGGGCTAATTTTGCACTGAATGTATGCAAATTAATTAATGCAAGAGAAAGCTGGCTAGGATAGCCAGACAAGCCGTTAAGATCATAGGCATTCCACACACACAGCCATCTGATCTTTATATACAAGCAGTGGAAAGAAAATCCAACTTCATCATCCAGGATGCCTCCTACCCCTCCACCAGAAGGTTCACAGTGCCTCTGGCTAAAAAGTCATTAAACAACAAATCTTTCATTCCGAATGCAATACATATACAAAACTAATGTCACTGACACATCACACACACTCTGCCTTCAATCAAAAGAAAATTTTCTAACATGGCACCATATTAGACAATAAAGCTTTTTCAATATTAAATACTGAAATTACCTAGGGTTCATTTTACACTTTGCTTTGGGAATTACATTGTGTCTTTTTGTGTTATTTGCGCAGGTTTAGCTGTAAAAGAGTACAATCCTTTTGGGAATTTGAACATTATACTTGTTAATATTTTTGAGCCAGTTTTGAAGGCAGAAACATGCTTTCACTCACCACAGTCCATGGTCCATTGGTTATCTTTGTATTTTCAGTAAAGCATTGAACAATCACTTTGATGAACTCATCATTATATTCGTAGCGTGTACCAAACAGAACCTGGTAGATGATGTTGGAGGCCGCATTATGAAACATAACTTGAGGATTCAAGGTATTGCCTGTAAAAGACGATGTTGACATAAAGTATGATATAGCATTGTGCAAGAACACAAAAGATAATTAAACATACCACAATGCAAAATTAATTCACATCATCAAAATCCATCTTATCAATGAGTAGTAATGAGTATTTGTGCTGCTCAGAAAACCCTCCCATCCATATTAGGATTGTGTGGATCCTCAGATGACATACCAATACTCTTTTCCAGTGTATCAATGGTGTATTGTATCTCTGACCGAATCCTCTCTTCCATGGAATGTTTCCCCAGACCAAAGTTCCTCAAAGTCGCCAGAGCAAAGCGACGATGGTCCCTCCAACTAGAGCCATAATCTGCCAAAATCAATCCTACAATGTAGGACAACAATGAATATACAGTATAGGCTTACATGTCTTCTTAATTTACTTTCAAACCTGAGACATTGCTATCTATTTGAGAATTATCCAAGTCATTGATGCATCACTGCTGCTGCAACACAGAAAAAGCTTTTGATCAGTCCTAAATTAATTTGTTAAATTAAGGCCCTTACAGTGCTCCTCTCTCATTTAACTAATTATATTTTCTCAGAACTCTTTTAGTACAGCGCAGGGTCTGGCATGGTTGCCCTGTATGGGCAACCATGCCAGACCCTGCTTCTCATTTTTGGCATTGAACCATTAGCGTGTGCAATTAATGCCTGTGTAACAGGGTTGACATATTATGCCATTCCACTTGCCATTATTGTTATTTAATAGCAATTCAGAATTATTGGCTCAAGGGTGCCCCCTCTCTGCAGTAGTTAAATGCCACTGGCTGTTGTGTATTCATTGGCAGTTATGAGAGACGTGCCCAAGGTGAGTTGCAGAGTGCAGCATGGAGTACAGATATTGTGTATTTACGTCTGCATATTCATTGTATGAACATATGTGCACTGTGATTTATGACCAGATTAATAATAAGAGTTACAAGTGGATTGTTGTACCTTTTTCAAATGCCAGAATGTTAAAATAGCGGCATAATGCACTTTCTAGCTAGCCTCAGTGCTAACATGTTATTCTTTTGTAGTGTGCTGCGTGTAAGCTACTATGAGCCAACTGTATGACTGACCAGTACATACTCTGTTCCTACTCAGGTACATATTTTCACATTATTGTATTTGTTTGTATTTGTAGTTAAATGCCACTGGCTGTTGTGTATTCATTTGCCAGTTATGAGAGACATGCCCAAGTGTGCTGCGTGTAAGCTACTATGAGCCAACTGTATGACTGACCAGTACATACTCTGTTCCTACTCAGATAATAAACGGGCCCATCACGGCGTAAAGAGCCACTAGCCTCCCGCTCGTCATTCATCATTCTACACACAACGCAGATTCGAGGGGGTTGCTCAAACCAGCCAGTCATAGAAGTGCGACTGAGTATGGTTACACCTGCAATATCTAGTGTGTAAATCTTCATGATCATGTTTTAAAATTAAACACAAATGCTGATATGTTTCTCACTACAAACAGACCAGATTCTTCTACACCAGCAATTCTTAATCCCATCCCACTACTATAATTGGAGAGCAGTGTGGTTGTTAGTGTGAACGTGCATATTATGAGAAAAGTCCGATTAGATCTCACACTTTGCAGTTTTATTGCTGGACACCTAATCTCGCATTGCCAGACCCACTCTACAGCACAGCGGAGAAGGGTCTGGTCCCTCCAGATAGACTCCTGAATAGAAGAAAAAAAAACAGTCAGGGGTTGTTTGCTAATCACAATCGTCTAGGGTGTTGCTAAGCTCTGGACACAGCGACCCTGGTCTCGGGAAGGAATATGTTTTGGTGGAACATTTGCACACTGCAAAAAAAACCTGCCACATAATTCAATTCAATTTCAATTCAATTTTATTTATAGTGTCAAATCATAACAATAATTATCTCAGGACACTGTACAGATAGAGTGTAGGTCTAGACCACACTCTGTAATTTTCAAGGACCCAACAATTCCAGTGATTCCCCCAAGAGCATGCATGAATGTGTAAGTGCGACAGTGGCAAGGAAAAAGTCCCTTTTAGGAAGAAACCTCGGACAGACCCAGGCTCTTGGTAGGCTGTGTCTGACGAAGCCGGTTGGGGGTTTGATGAACAATGGCAATAAAAAAGTCACAATTAAGATAATGACTAGAGTAATTGTAATAGTTCATGGCGTCGTAGAGCACATCATGGCGTAACAGGGCATTGGCCGGACATAGCAAGTCGACGCCGGGCATTGCAGGGTGTAATGGGGCACAGCAGGTCGTAGGGCAGGACCACGCCGACAGCTGCCACCATGATGTAGGTGCCATCATGATCCAAGATGATGGTGCTGGGGGGACAAAGAACATACGGACTCCGGGGAAGCTCCCGAGCTAGGTTAATAACAAGCATTTCTGGAACATGAATACACACAGATGGAAAGAGAGAGGAGCTCCGTGTGTCAAAGGTGGTACCCCGGTAGTCTAGAACTATAACCGCATAGGGAGGCTGTGTTCGACGATTGTGGCTACACACCTTCCCCCGCCGGTCTAGGCTAACGCTGCGACACCTTACTGCCTAAGTATGCGTAAGCTTTCTATGGGGAGAAGCAGTGATAGGATGGGGGTGCGCCATGACTGAGGCTACACACCCACCCCCGCCGGTCTAGGCGCACGCTGCAACTCCTCATACCCTAAATATAGTAAGCTTTCTATGAAGAGAAGCAGAGATATGGAGGAGGTCCGTCATGACTATGGCTACACACCTTCCCCCGCCGGTCCAGGCGAATGCTGCAACTACTAACTTCCTAACTATAAGCTTTATCGAAGAGGAGAGTTTTAAGTTTACTCTTAAAAGTGGTGACGGTGTCTGCCTCCCGAACCCAGACTGGGAGCTGGTTCCACAGGAGAGGAGCCTGGTAGCTGAAGGCTCTGGCTTTTAGAGACTCTGGGAACCACAAGTAACTCTAAATTCTGAGAGCGTAGTGCTCTAGTGGGACAATAAGGTACTAAGAGCTCTCCAAGATATGAAGGTGCTTGACCATTTAGAGCTTTGTAGGTCAGGAGAAGGATTTTAAATTCAATCCTGGATTTTACAGGAAGCCAATGCAGAGAAGCTAATACAGGAGAAATATGATCTCTTTTCTTAGTTCTTGTCAGAACACGCGCTGCAGCATTCTGGATCAGCTGGAGAGTCTTAAGAGTTTTATTTGAGCATACAATATTAAATTAAATTTACTTCCGCATGTTTTCAACCAGCCCATAGGGGGTTGGACTGTTGTCTTTTTCCAAAAAGTCAAAAACGAGCGTCAGCCATCTTGATACCACTAGTTGATGCTGTGATTTTGGCAAGGTGTTAATCACAAATTGTTGTGAACATATAAATACTGCGGTGACCCCCGTGCGTAATGCTGCATGATGGCGCTGCTGGCCCTGCAGGAGGACTACGCCAATGGAAGAATCAGAGACTTCAGGGACCATGACAATGACTGGCTAATATGCAGATTTAAATTCCCTAAAGCTGAGCTCTTGGATAAATGTACTGAATTGGGTCCAGTAGAGAGGGCAACGTGCTGGAACCGTACCATCCCGGTCCAAATACAGGTCCTCGCCACTCTGGGAGCCACCGGCTGTTTCCAGAGGGAAATGGCAGCTAAGTGGATTTTTATAAATATTATATGTAATCTTCAACTTTATCACTAAGTCTTGTTAATAGTATAATATTTAGTTCTGCTAAATCTTATTTTAATAAGGATCCTATGCACAGTTTTATAAATGAGACCCCAGAGCTTCTCAGAGGAAAGAAAAAAAAGCCCTTGATTCAGTCAAGGCAGACTTAATTAGTTAAATACTGTCTTGAGGATAGAGCAGAATTTCAAATTCATAGAACAAGAAGGAATTATTGTAATGGAGCTAGAACAAGTCACATCCTTGCGCAAAGATTGCTGAAACCTGACATCCGATCTCAGGTAGCCCTTCTATCCGATCCTAAAGAGATTAATACATAATTTTGTTCATTTTATGCATCACTATACTCCTCTGAAATCTCCCCGGACAAAGACCAGTGTAAAAACTTTTTAAGCAATTTGGAGGGATTGATATCTATCCATCATTTTGCAACATGACCACCAACACATTTTAACACATTTTTAGCCAAATAGAGACCGACCTAGAGAGATGGTCTTATCTTCCTCACTCACTGCGGACCCCTGTCTCTATTATTAAGATGGATGTTCTGCCACGGGTGAACTTCTTCTCCTCTATGTTACCCTTACCTTCTCCAACCAATTACTGGGATAAAATACATTCACTAGTCTCCAAATTCATATGGGGGGCAAGCAACCCCGGCTTAAGATGTCTATCTTTCAGCGCCACAAATTTGAAGGTGGTCTTTCTGTTCCAAATTTCAAACGCTACTTCTGGTCATTTGGGCTTCATCCCCTCTCATCATAGCTCAACCCTAACCCTAACCACTCCATGGTCAAGCCCCTCCAAATATTTCTGATCTCCTGTCCACTTACTCTGCCACCAGGGCACTCAGGTCCACAACCCAACAACTCCTTGTCATCCTCCAGGCACGCCTAAAAACCAGAGAGGACCGAGCCTTTTCTTTAGTAGCCCCCAAACTCTGGAATTCCCTCCCACCCCACATCAAATCCTGTAATACAATTGCCAGTTTAAATCAAACCCGAAGACACATTTTTACTCTGTTGCTTTTAACTCCCTTTAATTCCATTTTTTTTCTTCTTCTTTTTTTTTTAAGATTGAGAGCTATGAAGTGAACTCAACCTTTTCTTATCTTTTTGTATTTGCAAATTTTGTTCCATTGTTGTTTTATTCTGTTACATTATTTGACTTTACCTTTGCCTAACTATATTCATGGAACTTTGCACACTTGATTATGTATCTTTAAGGCATACTGTTTCTGCCTTCTCTGCTCTACCTGTAAAGCACTTTGGGTCAACTGTTGTAATGATGACAAATACAAATGTAAACTGCACAACCATACATTTTAGCAAGATATATAGGATTCATGATACCTACCCCATCCCTACATACAGTACATGCTTAGAAAGAAATACATTACTGACATACAGTATGTACTATATGTTTTTGTTTTTTTAATTAGCTAAGTTCGATTAAACATTCTCTTCCCTATGACATATCGTGTCTGTTCTACCTTTCCTTTGGGTGGCGTCATTGACAAATGGTCGTCCAGCAAAATCAGTGGCCTTAGTCACCATAGCCTCCTTCATGGCCTTCATCCCATTGATGATAACAGCTGGTCTGGTACCGAGGAACAGACTGTAGACATTTCCATAAGTATTCCTCAGCTGGGAGAGAACAATATAACAATGTCAGTGTTAAAATGCATATATATCACATAACTTCAGATGGACTCATTAAAGGGGCAATTTACTAATAAACACAAAAAAGTTAAATCTTTTATCATCTGAAAGTGCAATTTAAAAACCAGCAAATGAGAACACATGGATTGAGATACAGTTGCAGAAATCTCTAGACACACAAATTTGCAATTACTTTGCTAAAATAATGACCCCATGCCTGTACCATTGTTTAGTTATAGTCCAAGTGCACAAGCAGTCAACTCTGTACAACCTGTTGTGAGTAACCTTTACACTTAGAAGCATATTGTGCAAAGATTGTATTGGCTTTCCCAATTTTTTATTTTACCCTTAAAATACAGCAGCCAATAGGTTTTATTCATAGTCAGAAGTGCAGTGTGGTCCAGCAATTGCTTAAACTATTACTATTAGGAAAAACACAGTGCAAGTATTGAACCACTGTAGACACATTTTAAGTAGCTACTGTGGTTTATTATTAACTACATCAATGCCATAACAATTTCAGGCATTGAATGAGCAAAACATTCATTTCAAAGTTTTTTCTTACCCTCTCAAAGTCCTTCAGGGGGTTCTCTAGGCTCAGGTGCAAAATGTTCCCTAGTATCGGCAGGATAGGGGGTCCTGGGGGAAAGTTCTTGGGCCTCCGGGATTTGAGTAGAAGGACGAGGAAGACAAAGCAGAGCAATATCAGGAAGATTGAGGCAAACATGTTGATGACTGGACTGAACAGAAGAGGCAAGCTAATTGACTTGCTTTCAAAGTGTAACTCATCTTAACCCTGCCCCTTCTAGTTGTGTACTTTGCTCCCCTATACATGGAGCAAAGTAAATAAACAAAAGGTAAACAGTAACATCAAGCAGAAACAGTGTATAGTGCTGACACACTGAGCAGACATCAAAGAACTAGTGGCTATAAAGCCTAAATCTTGGCGAAAAAGTTGCACTTGAACACACAGCAACGACTACAGCCGAGTAGCATGTATGTTCTGCGCCTGCGTAAGAGGAAATGACTCTCCATGCCAGCAGGTGGCGGTAATCTATTAGTCATTTAAAAAGGGAAATGGGATATTTCAACCGTTTCACTTCCCGCTGGGAGAACAGCAGATACAGTATACTCTGGGGAGCTTATTCCCCGGAGTCCTTATGTTTTTTTTTGGCCCAGAACTAAAATTTTGGTTGCAGCTGTCACCGTTGCCCTGATCCACGCCCTGCTATGCCTTGCTTCACCCTGCTACGCTCTACAGTGCCCTGCTATGTCCTGCAGTGCCCTGCTACGCCCTGCTATGCCCTGCTATGCCCTGCTGTGCCCTGCTACGCCCTGCTACGTCCAGTTACGCCCTGCTACGTCCTGCTATGCCCTGCAGTGCCCAGCTATGCCCTGCAGTGCCCTGCTACGTCCTGCTATGCCCTGCAGTGCCCTGCTATGGCCTGCAATGCCCTGCTACGTCCTGTTGTGCCCTGCAGTGCCCTCCTACGCCCTGCTACGCCCTACTACGTCCAGCTACGTCCTGCTACGTCATGCTATGCCCTGCAGTGTTCTGCTACGTCCTGCTATGCCCTGCAGTGCCCTGCTATGCCCTGCAGTGCCCTGCTACGTCCTGCTATGCCCTGCCACACCCTGTAATGCCCTGCAGTGCCCTGCTATGCCATAAACTACTACAACTACTATTTCTAATCATAGTTCCATTATCTTTATTGTGACTAGAATGCCACTGTTCATCACACCCCCAACCGGCACCGTCAGACACCGCCTACCAAGAGCCTGGGTCTGTCCCAGGTTTCTCCCTAAAAGGAAGTTTTCCTCACCACCCCAGGTTTCTCCCTAAAAGGAAGTTTTTCCTCACCACTGTCACACTAAATGCATGCTCTTGGGGGAATTACTGGAATTGTTGGGTCTTTGTAAATTATAGTGTGGTCTAGACCTACTTTATCTGTAAAGTGTCTTGAGATAACTCTTGTTATGATTTCATACTATAAATAAAATTGAATTGAATTGAGTATACTGGGAAATGGCTAACCAGATTGTCCGTATCCTGGGCTGTGTATTGACCTCCCCGCAAAGGAGTCTCCCTGCGGTGGAGGAAGCGGATGGACCTAGCAGTCCGCTGCAGATACTTCCAAATCTTGCTAGCAATTCAACATTACCATAGCTATAAGTGTGCCCTGCTTAAAGGTGCACTATGAGTTCCTGCATGACGTCACTTCTGTTGCCGTTCCAAGTAAATACCAAACAAAACAGAGCAAGCTCGCCCCTCCCCCCATGTTTCCGTAACTGTCACTAACAACCATCCCCTCCCCCAACCATTTTGTCGGTGATTGGTTTGTTGTATTTTGGTGCACAGCCTGTGCCCCCAGTGTTTGTTTGACGTTTACGACCCCTGTGTTGTCTCCCGAGTCCGGGCTTTTTCACAGTGTATTCAGGGGGCAGGCAGCTAGCGGATCACGGAGAGATGCCTACGATTTGACAAAAATGAAATTGCGCTGAAACCATGCAGGAACTCATAGTGCACCTTTAATGTCAGGAAGCACCTGTTAAAAACGAGCTTTTACATTATAATGTTACTTACTGAGCATGTCTGTTACAGACTTCATGATGATAAGATGACAAGATGATTCACTTTACAACCTCTTTAACCAACACAGTCTCACTCCCTACTCGTCAAATGCCTGACCCGTGGTCAAGGACCCCTGGTGTTAAATTTCAACACCAGGGGCGTACCCGTTGCTTTTATTTTTCGACGAAGGGGTCCGTCAGATAAACATTCATGTTATCCCTCACCCTCGGATATAGACGAAAGAAAAAACATGCCCCCATTAACTCGAAATCTGTAGCAGTTTTATTATTGGTATTTTTAACCCAATAACAGCTGTTTTAATCAACATTTAGTCTTGAGATCTTATCATGGTTTATATGTATTTCTCTTAATGTAATTATTTCGGTCTATTTGGGCCAGGGAAGCTGGGTTGCTTTTTTGTTTATTTATATTTTTAAAACTATAACGCTACATCTATCAACATTTATTTAGATATTATCATGGTATTCATTTCTTTATTTCAATAATATTATTTCGGTTTTATTACCAGTGAAATATTACAGTATGCTTTAATACAGAACATCACGATATGATCCGAGCTAGAGGCATTCAAAGCTGATATCCCACAATGCAATGCGGGCATTCATTCACAGAATCGGACAGCGATCAGCAGCTCTTTAACGACAGTATTGCTTCAATGTACATTTATACAGTCAGTGGTTTAGTCACCAGCAACAACACGTTGCTCAGCTTTATTCCAGTAAGTTATGCATCGTAATAACGCTTAAAAAAATCTGCGGAATTACGTAGTAATTACCCCTCCTCGTCTGTGTGATAAAACAATATGTCAAGTGTTATGTGTGAAGCATTTGAACAACGAAATGAAAAACGTTGTCAGAGGACTATAGCAAACACATTGTTGGAAAGTTCTCAACCTCGACAGTAACATATGTCAGTCTGAAGAGGATACATTACTCCTGCTTTGAAATATTGACCTCTGAACTTTGAACCCAGTCCATGTTTGAAGGCTTGTCATTTAGCAACAGAAGGCGCTACACACATAGGACCAGCTGTTCTAGAAAGCTCTGGACCTCAGCTGTCATGTAGATATGGTCAGCAAAGTTTACCCACTGTAAGCACTGTAAAATATGGTAATAAGCTATTTTCACCTATTTAACAATTACATTTTTAAAATCTGATTACACCAGTGTGTTCCCCATCCCAAAAAACCCAGGGTGTATCCAAAATTCTACACTGCCAACTTCTAATTATGAGAAATATACCAATATACTTTAAAACTACAACTTCCATAAGAGACACGTAACAGAAGCTGTTACAAAGCTTGTGCACTTGTAGTTCTTCCGGGGTGGCTGGGAGGACTTGTTCGACTCCTGTGTTTCTGCTGTCTGCCATGAATGGGCTCCATTCCATTTCAGATTGCCGCCGCCCGCCGGCTGGCCAAGCAAACAGTACATGAGACAAATACATGAAACTGTATTTTATTTTATTGTTAGCTTTATTGTTTAAATCCTCAAATACGTTAGACAAAAACACCAATATTACGAATATTATGTATTTCTTTTATCTTATTATCTTCCGAGCGTATTACGTCACTTCCGTTAAACGTTATTATGATGCATAACTTACTGGAACAAAGCTGAGCAACGTGTTGTTGGTGACAAAACCACTGACTGTATTTGTGTACATTGAAGCAATACTACGCTGTCCGATTCTGTGAATGAATGGCCGCATTGCATTATGGGATATCGGCTTTGAATGCCTCTAGCTCGGATCATATCATAATGTTCTGTATTACAGCATACTGTAATATTTCACCGGTAATAAGACCGAGATAATATTAAAATAAAGAATTACCATGATAACATCTAAATAAATGTTGATAGATGTAGCGTTATAGTTATAACATGATAACAGGATAACATGAATGTCTATTTGACGGACCCCCTCGTCGAAAAATAACGCAACGGGTACCCCTCTGGCGTTGAAACTTAACGCCAGGGGTCCTTGACCACGCGTCAGACATTTTACAAGTAGGGAGTGAGACTGTGTTGCTTTAACACCCAACACCCTGAGAGCAGAGGACACAACTGGATATCCTAATCTAGAACAAAATACACTGATGTTTACATTTTAAAGGAACAAGCCGACTTATTGGGAATTTAGCTCATTCACCGTAACCCCCAGAGTTAGATAAGTCAATACATACCCTTCTCATCTCTGTGCGTGCTGTAAGGCTGCCTGACGGAGCAATCCTACTGCTTCGAGTAAGTGACAAAATAACGCCAACATGTTCCTGTTTACATGTTGTGATTTTTAGAGTCACAGCGTGTACAAAAAACAACGTAACATGAGACACAGCCATCTTCTAACCGTAAACAAACCGGGAACTATATTCTCAGGCGGAAGAATATAGTACTTGGGCGGAATGATTTGCTTTGCAGTAAGCCAGTCTGAAAATATAGTTCCCGATGGACAAAGTAAACAGAACCTTTTACCCCCCTATTTGACTTTTCTCCAATTGGATGGTCAGTGGGCAACATGCTCAAGTTCAAGTTCCAAAACTTGTATTTACCCCAAAGGGGAATTCAGTTCAACAGTCTGCAGACCAAACAAACCCATTTACACATAAACAGCTGGCAGGGGTATGTCAGAGACAACACAGGAGGGCCAAGCAATGAACATACACAGTTCAGTTCAAGTTAAGAACTATGATAAAATAAATAAATACAAAACAAATAAGATTCCCAGACAAACGGTACACAAGCAAAATAAGCCTTAGAATAGTAAAATACAGTAAGATGTTCATTCCAAGAGACTATTGTCAAGGTTTAAAAGTTTGATAGCATGAAGGACTTTGCATAGTGGTTTGATTTCCTGAGAGGTGCTGAAGGTAAAAAAATATGACCGTTTGACCGTTTCTAGTCACACCTTTAAGATTTAAGTGTCTGTTGACTGGTAGATCAGAAATAAAACTCGGGATTTGCTTAGTTAAAATATCACAAGCTTTAGTAAGTAAATACATATGTATATGGACATATTTCTCCTTCAAGTCCGTCTCCTTCGCCCTACCAACAGACAGTCTCCCCGGGAACTCGTGCCTGCTACTCAGTCCTTTGTACTTTTATACATTTTCTCTGCCGATCCTTGGTGGTGCTGTTATTAGTTGGATATAGTCCAGGTCATCTTGGCTCTGCTGTCAGGTCCTTCGGCCCCTTCTGCGATGTCGCGCCATGCATGAAACACATTGACCCTCCCACTCCAAGGCCAAACAGTTTGTTACTGTCTTGGATCTACAAATTGGATCTACAGAATGTTTTATGATGTTCATATTACTGAAACATCTGTGTGTCTTATCTTTTCTGCAAACCTAAGAGTGATGAGAGCCAAGTTCACCCCACCTCCACCATCATAAAGTGTTATAAGTGGTTGGTCAAAATCTTCATTGTCGTCTTCCTCCCAGACTCACTGGATCTATTGGAAGCTGAAAACGATTTAAGCTATTTCGCAGCGGCACCCTGGCTCTTTCTGGCGCTTAGCACCGCCCATGATGATTGTGATTGGTTTAAAGAAATGCCAATAAACCAAAGCACGTTTTTGTCCACTCCCAGAATGCATTGTGGACTAGCCAGACCCTTCTTTGCAGTGCTGTGGAGGAAGGTCTGGCAATGTGAGACTAATACCTACCTAATCACTGTGGAGCTATTAACAGGATGTACTAATGAAATCCTGTTAATGTTGTATACGGGAATCAGAGGCAGTGGCGGAAAAGTGTACACAAGCCTTATTGGCTCTTGAGACAGAGCATCAAAGGCTGTCTTTACATCCATGGTTTTGATTGAGAGACCCCTAGTGGCAGAAAATTACACATTGTATGTTCAAATGAACTTTCTGATCTTCAGTGAGACCTCTGTCACAGTCACTCCATAATGCAATTGTACTGTATTTTTTTTTATTATATTGTATTTCTTGCCTTTTGGTTGTGTAATGTACAGTCTATCAACCAAAACAGAGACACAATGAGAAAACTGAGACGATTTGGTTAATATTGATATTTATTTTTGTAAATCATAAATGCATATCATTAAAATGCTATTGCAATAAATTCTGCACATGAGACTAAAAAGATGACAAATTGGCCAGAATGGCCTCCATCATATCAATCCCATATATATCAATTACATATCAAAGCATGCTATTTGAATACATAGATAGGCTAAGTGGTAAGTATACATATCAAAGCATGTCATGGAATCAAAAAGTTCTCCAAAATAAAAAGCAAAATACTTTGTTTGTCCAAGCCCTACTAAAACTACTCATGAAAGTGTTTTCTGATTTGATGCTCCCATCGGCATGACAACATTATTTGTCTGTTTTATGACGTTACAATTCTATGGTTAAGGTTTGATTAGATTTAGGCACTAAAACAACTTGGTCTAGTGAAACATTATGGTTTGGGTTAAAATTTCCTTACGGTTAGGGGATCTTTGTCGATGTTTCGTTGACCCATCCTATACCCCAACAACCCGGACTTCTGCTATGCATACTCTGTTACACTTAAAGGGGTGGTTCAGAATTTTGGACATAGTACCTCATTTCCAAGTTAGCCAGTGTGTTATTTATCAGTGAAGACCGTTTTCAACACTTTTCATCCAGTCCTTCCAGTTGCAGAGTTTGCTGGTGCTAGGCTAGCGCAAGTCAACAGTATCTGCCTGTTGTCTTACCCACTCCACACTACACCCAAGGCAAATAAATTATAACGCCAGACTATTGATGTAGATGTCTGTGTTGATAAAATAATGTTAGAAATAAAACTACCTTTGCATCTCAATGATCACATTACATTTTGAGTTTCTCAGCAGAGGTGGAATTTTACTTTGCTCCGGTTAGCAGTATTAGGGCAAAAAGTAAACAGAGAAGCGCACTACAGTTGGGACACCTAGTAGTAGCCTAGTACATTGGTAATGAAGCATTGGATTGGAAACTAAGGACTAGGCAACATGGTGATTCAGTGTGCATTTAGAAATTGTAAAAGTAAACCAAACAGATGGGCACCACAAAGTTTCCACAAATTTCCATTGGGAGATCCAGAAAGGAACCAACTGTGGCTTCTTGCTGCTGGCTTGGACATTAAGGCGGAGATGCTACTCAAGTGGCAAATGTGTAGTGATCATTTTAGACCAAACAACTTTGAAAAACCCCGCAATCTAAAGGACCACAAGTCACTGACAACAAATGCGGTTCCATCCGTCTTTCCAGATGCACCAACAGCTACTAATGAACAGATAATAACTTATGGTAGGCTACTCTAGCTAATAAAGCTAGCCCATTTCATAATGTTAGCCTAGCTGCTACTGATAGATTGAGACTGACAATATTATTGCAGATAATGTTACAGTTCAATGCATTGTGGAAAGTGACAATGTTAGCTAATGGTATAGCTACACTCTTGGTAGCTAGCCGCTAACTTTAGGTAATTGCTGACAGAAAAGTCATGTAAGCTCGGACAGTTTACATGCAAATTGCAGCGGCAGGTAAATAAACTTGTGTGATTGTCATGGAAACTGGCTTTCTCAGTAGCCTAGGTAATATCACTCCGCCGCTGCTGTAGCCTATGCTACCAACTACAGGGAACAAAGTATAACTATTGCAATGCGATGCAACGGTAGTTTTATTTCTAACATTATTCTATCAACACAGACATTTACATCAATAGTCTGGCGTTATAATTTATTTGCCTTGGGTGTACTGTGGAGTGGGTAAGACCGTTTTTAGTGGAAAGCTAGCAGATACTGTTGTCTTGTGCTAGCCTAGCACCAGCGAACTCTGCAACTTGAAGGACTGGATGAGAAGTGTTGAAAACGGTCTCCACTGATAAATAACACACTGGCTAACTTGGAAATGAGGTCCTATGTCCAAAATTCTGAACCACCCCTTTAAACATCACCTGACTTCCTCCTTTGCTCCTATAATAATTTCTACAGTTGATAGAGGGCTTTGTCACTTGTAAAAACTTTCTGTTTTGGGGTACTTGCTGAAACGACTGATGCTGTCGTTCTTCCTGGGAGGACAGTCTCAATCCAAAAGTAAGTCTATATCTACTTAATGGAACACAGTACATTAAAATCACATTGTAGCCTGTAACCTAAACAGATATAATGAAGATATGACGCCTGGCATAATTCACTGTGTGTGTTTTTAGCTGTCATAGCTTGCATTTAGATAGTGACTGCTGTGAATAGGGCAGCTGACAACATAGGAAAGAGCAAATGCCAGTCTGTGTGTCTGCAGACAGCCTCACTGTGTTGCCCTGAGTTGGATCTTCATGCGATAAGGTTTGGGAGTCAGTGTGACCCCATAGACTGGAGTGTAGTCTGGCTCTCCTGCATCCTCAGGCCAGATGAACTTAAACTTCCTCAGCAAGGTCACCATGATGAGGAAGAGCTCCATACGAGCCAGACCCTCTCCGAGACACATACGAGGACCTGGGACATAAAAGACCTCAAAGTCATCTACAACAGTTTGACTAAATTAACCCTGCCAGTGCATGCCACTGTAGCTGTGTCTTATACCTGCAGAGAAAGGCATGAAGGCCTCTGGTTTAAGAAACTCTCCCTGGTCATTGAGGAAGTTTTCAGGGTTGAATTCATTGGGGAATTTCCATTGTCCCTCCTCATTCAGCACTGAGGTCAGGTTAGGGATGATCAGTGTGCCCTGAGGAGAAAATGAAGTGATAGAGCAAAGGGCAGAAAACGTTCACACAATACCGTATGTGAGAAGTGGTGTTTTTTGGCATGGGCGAACCGGGCAGGCGCCCGGAGCGGCATTTTTTCATGACACATGGGGGGTGGCAAGAGCACTTGAAAAAAAAAAAAATCCTCTGCTCCGCAAAGCAGTTTTCTATTATCTATCACCTGCAGCTGCAGGCGTCCCTGCTTGCTGGAGCTTTTTTGCTCTGGGGATTCACTGTATTACAATACGCTAATGGAATTAGTGGGCTAAAGACAGTCACACCTCGACTTTCTTCCAAATAACGCACATTTAATTCATAATGTTATAAATACATGCCTATAGTTTCTGCACATTTTTGTTTTTCTGAATTGTGTGAAATGGCTAATAAAAACAACACATTCTCACACTCATCTCGTAAAATATGGACGCTTGGTCAGGTGCCTTTGTCGTTCTTATTGACGCTAAAAGTCTCCTTTAGCGCTTTAAGTAAATGCGCTTGGTCGGGACAATTGTCGTCCATTTAGCGCTGTCCCTTTAGCGCTTTAAGTAAACCCGCTTGGTCGGGACTATTGCCGTCCCTTTTGATGCAGTTATGTTAAGGAAAAGGTCGTAGGTGGGCTTACGGTTCCGTGACACGCGGGAACTACGAGACGGTTGGGTTTAGGAAAGGGTCGTGGGTGGGCGTACGGTTCCGTGACACGCGGGAGGAAAGAAAAAAAGCGACTATAGCAAGTGTGAGAAGCGGGACGCGAACCGCGCTCTCCTGGGTGAAAGTCCTGTGTTTGTTTGACCCATGCACCACCCTAACAAACCTCCTCACGCGGAAATTTGCCCTTACATACTACTCGCTAACTCCTATCTAACTGCTGCTCTCCCCAGTGCATTACACAAAAACGCTGAAAGACGCCTTTTTCGTCACATCAGCCACTGTCCAAACGTCCTTATTTTACGAGTTCGGAATGAGAACGGGTTGAATAAAAATAGGTAATACAAAACAATTATGTGGTCACCTGTCACCAAGGTAAATTGGTTTAGTCTTGACATCTGGTTGTGAGCGACAATGTTGGGGGGATGGGAAATCTGTTGATTGTCGAGTCAGTGCCAAATAAACACAGAGATGGACAGGAAAAGGTCAAAGCCACCAGGTGCCCAATTTAGAAAAAAAAGAAAAGAAGAAGAGGAGAAACGAGCAAAAGATAAAGCTATGCAACTGTGTTCTCTCTTTCTATGATTATTACGGGATCCATTTCATGAATGAAGGGCTAATGTTAATTGGTGGGTAACTCTTTCGTTTGTTAGCCTTTTTGCTACTTTGCTTGCTATGCGTATACAACAATAATTCGGTTTTAACTCAACAAACAAGATTTGTAATTTCACCATAATATTGTGCTTTGCAACAAAACTGTTACAAGTTCAGTTATTATTTATTTCCATCATTTGGGTTAACGTTAGGCCTTGTCATTAACAAACAGAATTTTCAAATCAGTAGGTAGTTTCAAAGACGAACATTTGCTATTTGCTACAACTCCATTTCGTGACAAAGTATAGTTTAACAGTCAAAACTAAAAGTGTGTCATGCATAGAATTTGAGGCAGTAACCAAAGAGATAAAGGTTCTTCTCTAAAAGTTAGATTAATATAGCATGTAATGACAGACATTTAGCGTAAGTGTACGTTTATTTAACCCTACCATTATGTTTGACCCCAGGCTGTTTTATCTGTATAAAACATAATCCTATGGTCTTTTAATTTCAATTTCAAATGGGGGTCTCGCCCTGGGTGTAATTCAATGTAGAACCGCCCCTGTATGTGAGGTATTTTAATTAGCTGGATACATGTCTAAACATGATTTGCTTTAATCGCTGCATGTACATTGTCCATAGCAAACCCCGCCAATCGTTGCCGAAACGTCACAGTAAGATAGTAAATGCAGTAAACATGTTCTTTCTTCTTTCTCTTCAAAGTCATTCCGTAAAAGAACCAAGCAGGCCTGCTTTATTGCACGATTCAAAATTTCGTCAAAACCAAACATTTTGAACATGTAACGTTAGCTTGCTAGTGCAGAGGTTGTACTTGTAGTTTCCCGTAGCGAAGGGATTTTTACACACAGATAGCAGTAGGGGATGGGCTTATCCTGGTAATGTACTTCCATTGATTCTAACTAGAAAATCTGTAACCAAAATTGAAAGACACTAAACTTTTTTCTTACAATAACTCAAATCAAATGACAATTAAAATTTGCAGAAGTCATTTTTAACTTTGTTCCCAACAGAGGTTACCATACCTTGCCTCCACAATAAGGTACCGTGCTGATAAAGTACAGTGAGGTTTCTTTCCACAACATTTCACTATAGTGTTCACTATACCAGTTGCTTCTTACCCTGGGAATGGAATATCCCATGAGCTCTGTGTCTTTAGTTGTACAGTGAGGGACGCTGAGTGGAACAGTGTTGGCTATCCTCTGCACTTCATGGATCACAGCCTGGATCAAGAGAGATTTAAACAACATGTTCTTATGCTTTATGTGACTTTATGGGGCAGAAGAAAAGCAACGCAGGCTCTCACAAGCTCAGCCACAAAACAGTAGACCAATACACTTGTAATATGGAAACCTGCCAGCAATATGCTGACAACCAGGCAAAAAATATCATGATAAATGTGGTTCAAAAGCAGAGATTATAACTGATCTACCCCAAGGACCCCACCTAAACAGATTATCTCACCAGATGTATTGTTAGCAGAGTTTGTATCAAGCTCTAACAATTGACCTCAGACCCATGTGTACAATAAAAATAAAATTATTAAGTGAAATGTGTCTGGTTATTTACCTGCATGTAAGGCATGCTGTGTCTGTCATCAAAACTGACCTGATCCTTCCCTTCCAACACCTCGTCAATCTCCTGCTGACAACGCTCTGACAGATACAGCAGAGAGATAACAATAATTAGCAATATAATTTAAAGGTCCCATGGCATGAAAATTTCACTTTATGAGGTTTTTTGAAATTTATATGCGTTCCCCCAGCCTGCCTTTGGTCCCCCAGTGGTTTGAAATGGCGATAGGTGTAAACCGAGCCCTGGGTATCCTGCTCTGCCTTTGAGAAAATGAAAGCCCAGATGGGCCGATCTGGAATCTTCCCCTTATGATGTCATAAGGAGCAAGATTACCTCCCCTTTCTCTGCTTTGCCCGCCCAGAGAATTTGGCCCACCCACGAGAGAGAGAGAGACATCATGGCTTTCAAACGAGCAAAGTGGCAGTTGGTCAAGGCCACACCCCCACCCTCCACCTTGCCCCCCCCTCTCTCCTCCTCAATAGCTACAGACACAGAAATGACACATCCTAAGGAAAGCTCATTGTGGGACTGGCTCTAGTGGCTGTAATTCTGCACCAAGGCTGAATTTAGGGAAAGAGACTTCAGATACAGTATTAGGGGACCACTAAGGCCTATATAAAAGAGACTTCAGATACAGTATTAGGGGACCACTAAGGCCTATATAAAAGAGACTTCAGATACAGTATTAGGGGACCACTAAGGTCTATATAAAAGAGACTTCAGATACAGTATTAGGAGACCACTAAGGTTTATATAAAAGAGACTTCAGATACAGTATTAGGGGACCACTAAGGTCTATATAAAGAGACTTCAGATACAGTATTAGGGGACCACTAAGGTCTATATAAAAGAGACTTCAGATACAGTATTAGGGGACCACTAAGGTCTATATAAAAGAGACTTCAGATACAGTATTAGGGGACCACTAAGGCCTATATAAAAGAGACTTCAGATACAGTATTAGGGGACCACTAAGGTCTATATTAAAGCATCCAAAGAGCACTCTGTATCCGGGGCTTAGCACCACCAAAGACTATTGTGATTGGTTTTAAGAAATACAAACAAGTCTGGATGTTTTTTTCCTTATCCCAGAATATTAACTTGTGCAGATAGATGGGTTTGTAAATTGGGTACATATTGGCTGTATCTCCAGTGGTGCTAGCTTAGCTGCTCCATTGCAGGATAAATCACTTGAGGAAGTTCACAGTGCCTTGACGCTAGATCAGCAAGAGCTTTGGGGTTAGTTTAAGAATGCCTTCAAGCACAGTTCTGAGCACCTCCTCTGTGACTGTTTGTGTACAGACTTGACCAAACAGATTCTCTTTCCCAGGCTGTGGGTCAGATTCCAACCCGACCACTGCCAAGGACTCAACCTAGATGAGGCACACACTCTACCGGGTGAGCACTCTAACCCGGCGGGTGGATTCAATTGGAAAGATATCTGTTGTTTAGCCAGTTGGTCTTTCATTTTGTTATAGGCTTAGGTTGACTCAGGTTTGTCTCAACTTTTTCTCCCCAGCTTTGAAGATTGTACCCCAATCTGAGAACAATCCTGGAGGGGTTACTCAGTGGGCAGTAAATCTCAGCCCCATGAGAAATGAATCCATGTTGATGTTTGTCAGGACATCTAGGTGCACAATACTTGCATAAGCACCTAAAACAATTCCCTATCTTTTTATTGTGTCTGCCAGTTTTGATGAAGGCCTAGAGGGTCTTGAGCATCCCAACCAGGGTTCAAACTTTGAGAGCAAATCTCTTAAAGGCCTTGACTTTACCTCTGTGGATATCAGAAGCATACATCACTGTAGCTATCTTCTTAAGTGCAAGCTGGTGAGACTGGCCAAATGTATTGGTCAAGGCAGCCATGGTGTCTGTATAGGGGGTTGGAGTGACAACCACTACACAGGCCTCTTCCAGCTTAAGATGGTCTACTAATAATGGTATTTGGACAACTCAATCCCAAGACAGGAAAAATGCCTTTTCTGAATAGATCTTTTAGATGGAAAGACAATGGTAAAACTATGGAGCCGGTGGCAGAAAAGCAATTTACATGTGCATGCATACCTTGTATGTGTGGGTAGGTCATAAGGTAGAGGAAACCAGTAAGCAGGGTGTTGGAGGTAGTGTCTGTCCCAGCTACGTGAAGATCTAGAGCGTACATAATCAGTTGCTCTTCTGAAAAGGAAGAACCATCATCTCCTCTCTAAAAAAAGGAGAATGGTTGTTTTAATACAAAGAAACATTAAATGCAATGATGCATTACTGATGCACACAAAAACCCACTGTGGGGCATGAAAACTACACAGACTGCACACACATGGGCTAAAGATACATGCAGAACATGCATACATTTGGTTGTAAGCTGATATCTTTTGACACGGCACACACACATGCAAACACACACAAACACACTAGTCTATATCCTCGCGCTCTGTGCGGAGTTTAGCACCGCCCATGACGATTCTGATTGGTTTAAAGAAATGCCAGCAGGTTTTCCTCCCATCCCCGAATGCCATGTGGAGTATCCAGACTCTCCTTCAGCGCGCTTTGGAGGAGGGTCTGGCAAAGTGAGACCACAAACACACAGACCTTATTCAGTTCATCCAGATAGCAGTCAACAAAGTCTCGTGGTTTTCCATGGACTCTGGTCTTCTTGTGCTTGTTCATCAAACCAATCACAAGATTCTGACAAGTCTTGAAAAGAATTAAAGTCAACATTCATAATTTGTATTAATTACATGCTTTTCTTCTCACTGATAAATGCCATGTTTAATTCTCAATCCAAGATATTTATTATATTTTTGTATATTTCTAACATACCTCAATATTCTTGAAGACCTTAGTGAAGGGCAGCGGCAGGCCACGAATAATGGGAAAAGAGTCATACAGCTGTAAAAGAAGATAAATCATTTGTTTATTTCAATCCAAACCGTAGCCTGTATAATATATTGACGCTCGTCACCTTGAAATCAGCCATAGGTTTCTAAAGAGCCAAGATGAAGCTCAAAGTGTGTGGGTCCTGGTGACTGTGACCATCATTGTTTTGGCAGTGCCTAACTCCAACTTATCCAAAAACAGGGAAAGAGGTGGAGCGTGGATGGAGCTGAGACTGGCCAAATGAAGCCTATTTACTTAACTTTCGTAACAAACATTATGAGAAGCCTCCTAGGTCAGAGTTGAATACTTCACTTGCACATCCATATATACTGTTACTAAACACTTGCACATACAGTGTCTTGCGAAAGTATTCGGCCCCCTTGAACTTTTCGACCTTTTGCCACATTTCAGGCTTCAAACATAAAGATATAAAACTGTAATTTTTTGTGAAGAATCAACAACAAGTGGGACACAATCATAAAGTGGAACGAAATTTATTGGATATTTCAAACTGTTTTAACAGATAAAAAAACTGAAGTTAATACTTTGTAGCGCCACCTTTTGCTGCGATTACAGCTGTAAGTCTCTTGGGGTATGTCTCTATCAGTTTTGCACATCGAGAGACTGAAATTTTTGCCCATTCCTCCTTGAAAAACAGCTGGAGCTCAGTGAGGTTGGATGGAGAGCGTTTGTGAACAGCAGTTTTCAGTTCTTTCCACAGATTCTCGATTGGATTCAGGTCTGGACTTTGACTTGGCCATTCTAACACCTGGATATGTTTATTTGTGAACCATTCCATTGTAGATTTTGCTTTGTGTTTTGGATCATTGTCTTGTTGGAAGACAAATCTCCGTCCAAGTCTCAGGTCTTTTGCAGACTCCATCAGGTTTTCTTCCAGAATGGTCCTGTATTTGGCTCCATCCATCTTCCCATCAATTTGAACCATCTTCCCTGTCCCTGCTGAAGAAAAGCAGGCCCAAACCATGATGCTGCCTCCACCATGTTTGACAGTGGGGATGGTGTGTTCAGGGTGATGAGCTGTGTTGCTTTTACGCCAAACATAACGTTTTGCATTGTTGCCAAAAAGTTTGATTTTGGTTTCATCTGACCAGAGCACCTTCTTCCACATGTTTGGTGTGTCTCCCAGGTGGCTTGTGGCAAACTTTAAACGACACTTTTTATGGATATCTTTAAGAAATGGCTTTCTTCTTGCCACTCTTCCATAAAGGCCAGATTTGTGCAGTATACGACTGATTGTTGTCCTATGGACAGAGTCTCCCACCTCAGCTGTAGATCTCTGCAGTTCATCCAGAGTGATCATGGGCCTCTTGGCTGCATCTCTGATCAGTCTTCTCCTTGTATGAGCTGAAAGTTTAGAGGGACGGCCGGGTCTTCGTAGATTTGCAGTGGTCTGATACTCCTTCCATTTCAATATTATCGCTTGCACAGTGCTCCTTGGGATGTTTAAAGCTTGGGAAATCTTTTTGTATCCAAATCCGGCTTTAAACTTCTCCACAACAGTATCTGGGAGCTGCCTGGTGTGTTCCTTGTTCTTCATGATGCTCTCTGCTCTTTAAACGGACCTCTGAGACTATCACAGAGCAGGTGCATTTATACGGAGACTTGATTACACACAGGTGGATTCTATTTTTCATCATTAGTCATTTAGGTCAACATTGGATCATTCAGAGATCCTCACTGAACTTCTGGAGAGAGTTTGCTGCACTGAAAGTAAAGGGGCTGAATAATTTTGCACGCCCAATTTTTCAGTTTTTTATCTGTTAAAAAAGTTTGAAATATCCAATAAATTTCTTTCCACTTTATGATTGTGTCCCACTTGTTGTTGATTCTTCACAAAAAATTACAGTTTTATATCTTTATGTTTGAAGCCTGAAATGTGGCAAAAGGTCGAAAAGTTCAAGGGGGCCGAATACTTTCGCAAGGCACTGTACATATATACTTCACTTCCACATACATATATACTGTTATTAACCACTTGCACACATACATGCATACTTCAGTTGTGCATACATGGATACTTCACTTGCGCATACATGCATAACATGTGTGAGTTTGTATGTATGTGTGCATGAGTATGAACATACAGTATGTGGGTGCAAGTGAATAATATATGTATGCGCAATTGAAGTACCCATGCACAGTATGTGCAAGTGAAGTATGTGCAAGTGAAGTATGTACGTGTAAGTGAAGTATATATGTATGTGCAAATGAAGTATATATGTATGTGCAAGTAAAGTATTAAATTTTGGCCTAGGCGGCTTCTCATAGTATTGCCATCTTTCCTCAAGCCTAAATACACCTGCTGCAATCACAGAGTATGAATGAACAGATGGATGGACGGACAATCCACAGTTAGGATTCAGATGCAAAGTTTATTCTGACCTCGTATTCGTGCTGAATAGTAGGGCAGTGCAGGATGTAACGCACACTCAAATCTTTCAACTTGAGTGAGACATGTCTAATGCTGTGTTGCGAAAGCCTATCAGCTTTTAAAGTAGACCTATTGTATACTGTTTTCAGATACATACTTGTGTTTTGTGATTCTACTAGAACATGTTTACATGCTTTAATGTTCAAAAAACACTTTTTTTCTTATACTGCCCATGGCTGCTGCTCCTCTTTAATGTGCTAAGAAACCGTTTTATAGCTCGCTGTGACTGCTCTTTTCAACTCAGCAATGACTTACACAGTTTGGATGTGAAATCAGTTTTAACAGTGAAAGGGCCCACCTGAAAGAAGAAGAGGACTCTGGGCACTGTATACAGACTCCGATTTTTTTAATTTGCACATTGCCTATATCATGGGTATGATTCAGGCAAGGTATTTAAACGTGACAGAGAGAAAGCATATTTGGGATTTTAATATCCCAGTCTGTCAGTGCTGTTGGTGTTTTCCAAAACACACCATCAGACTTAAAGAAAAGATGGCATGGTTTGAAGCGGAGGACACACCTAATTAATGAGCTTCATTACCACCAACTCTCTGAAGACGGCAATAATTTCCCTGTAACTGTGTGTGGCTAATCTTTCTGAGTTGAACTGTTTTTGCAATGAGGCTCATTTGCATAGAAAGGGCCTAATTTTGCGCCAAATGTATGCAAATTACCTAGGGTGCATGTTAAACTTTGCAGGTGCTTTGAGAATTAAACTTCCACATCTTTTTGTGTTATTTGTGCAGGTTTAGCTGTAAAAGAGTGCAATCCTTTTGGGAATTTAAACATTATACTTAATAATAATATAATAACATTTCTGAGCCAGGTTTGAAGGCAAAAACATGCTTTCACTCACCACAGTCCATGGTCCATTAATTATCTTGGTAATCTCAGTAAAGCATTGAACAATAACTTTGATGAACTCATCATCATACTCATAGCGTGTACCAAACAGAACCTGGCAGATGATGTTGGAGGCCGCATTATGAAATATAACTTGTGGATTCAAGATATTGCCTGTAAAAGATGATGTGGACATAAAGTATGATACAGCATTGTGCAAGAACACAAAATAACATTAAACATAGCACAATGCAAAATTCATTCACATTAATGAAAATTCATTATCAAAATCCACCTTGTAATATTATCAATGATATTAGAGTATTTGTGCTGCTCAGAAAACCCTCCCATCCATATTAGGATTGTGTGGACCCTCAGATGACATACCAATACTCTTTTCCAGTGTATCAATGGTGTATTGTATCTCTGTCCGAATCCTCTCTTCCATGGAATGTTTCCCCAGACCAAAGTTCCTCAAAGTCGCCAGAGCAAAGCGACGATGGTCCCTCCAACTAGAGCCATAATCTGCCAAAACCACACCTACAACAGATGTAGTGACACAATGAGTATACAGTATAAGCATGGTTGCACTTGACAACCAGCCATTGTCAGTCGTTAATTATACTAGTAATAATAACAATAATAGTACATTTTATTTATGGGTGCCTTTCTTGATATTCAACACAACTTACATCAGGGGCGGGGCTAGAAGGGGGGCATGAGGTGGCACCGGACCCCCTGAAATATGATTGGCCTCCCCACACACACACACACACACACACACACACACACACCCCAATCCATTGGGCTAGAGTTCTGTCAATCTGACAACTGTCATTTCCATTGGATCAGAGCACTGTCATTTGGCTGCCTGTTCTGCCAATCTTCCCAGCCCTTGTCAGATTACCAATTAATGTTTCCATGACGACTATCCAAAATTCTGATACCATGGATCCAGCACAGGAATCTTTTTTTTTAAAGTAGTAGACTGAACCTTTAGAAAATGTGGATTGTATTCAGATGTACAATTTGTTTGAAATTAAAAAAATTGAAATTAATAATAATTGTGATGTTTTATTTAGTATAATGTATAATTACATTGTGTTGTTCTATCCTATCCACCTAACCTAATCCTTATATTTATAAGAAGATTTTTTTGTATGCTGTGATCTGATAAAAGGCAGTAAACTCATCTAAAAAGTCAGTGTAGGTCTGGCAATGCGAGTAGAGCAATATATCAATATTACATCGACATCGTGATGTGAGACTAGATATCGTCTTAGATTTTGGATATCGTAATATGAAATAAGTGTTGTCTTTTCCTGGTTTTAAAAGCCTGCATTTCGGTAAAGTGATGTCATTTTCTGAACTTACCAGACTGTTGTAACTGTTCTATTATTTGCCTTTACCCACTTAGTCATTATATCCACATTACTGATGATTATTTATCAAAAATCTCATTGTTAAAATATTTTGTGAAAGCACCAATAGTCAATACTACAATATCGTTGCAATATCGATATCAAGGTATTTGGTCAAAAATATCATCCATCCATCCATCCATCTTCGTCCGCTTATCCGGTATCGGGTCGCAGGGGTAGCAGCTCCAGCAGGGGACCCCAAACTTCCCTTTCCCGAGCCACATTAACCAGCTCCGACTGGGGGATCCCGAGGCGTTCCCAGGCGAGGTTAGAGATATAATCCCTCCACCTAGTCCTGGGTCTTCCCCGAGGCCTCCTCCCAGCTGGACGTGCCTGGAACACCTCCCTAGGGAGGCGCCCAGGGGGCATCCTTACCAGATGCCCGAACCACCTCAACTGGCTCCTTTCAATGCAAAGGAGCAGCGGCTCTACTCTGAGCTCCTCACGGATGACTGAGCTTCTCACCCTATCTCTAAGGGAGACGCCAGCCACCCTCCTGAGGAAACCCATTTCGGCCGCTCGTACCCTGGATCTTGTTCTTTCGGTCATGACCCAGCCTTCATGACCATAGGTGAGGGTAGGAAGGAAAACTGACCGGTAGATTGAGAGCTTTGCCTTCTGGCTCAGCTCTCTTTTCGTCACAACGGTGCGATAAATTGAATGCAATACCGCACCCGCTGCGCCGATTCTCCGGCCAATCTCCCGCTCCATTGTCCCCTCACTCGCGAACAAGACCCCAAGGTACTTGAACTCCTTCACTTGGGGTAAGGACTCATTCCCTACCTGGAGAAGGCACTCCATCGGTTTCCTGCTGAGAACCATGGCCTCCGATTTAGAGGTGCTGATCCTCATCCCAGCCGCTTCACACTCGGCTGCGAACCGATCCAGTGAGTGCTGAAGGTCACAGGCTGATGATGCCATCAGGACCACATCATCTGCAAAAAGCAGCGATGAGATCCCCAGCCCACCGAACTGCAACCCCCCTCCACCACGACTACGCCTCGATATCCTGTCCATAAATACTACGAACAGAATTGGTGACAAAGCGCAGCCCTGGCGGAGGCCAACTTTCACTTGAAACGAGTCCGACTTACTGCCGAGAACCCGGACACAGCTCTCGCTTTGGTCGTACAGAGATTGGATGGCCCTGAGAAGGGACCCCCTCATCCCATACTCCCCCAGCACCTCCCACAGTATCTCCCGGGGTACCCGGTCATACGCCTTCTCCAGATCCACAAAGCACATGTAGACCGGTTGGGCATACTCCCAGGCTCCCTCCAGGATCCTTGCAAGAGTAAAGAGCTGGTCCGTTGTTCCACGACCAGGACGGAATCCGCATTGTTCCTCTTCAACCTGAGGTTCGACTATCGACCGAACCCTCCTTTCCAGCACCTTGGAGTAGACTTTACCGGGGAGGCTGAGAAGTGTGATACCCCTGTAATTGGCACACACGCTCTGGTCCCCCTTTTTGAAAAGGGGAACCACCACCCCGGTCTGCCACTCCTTAGGCACCGTCCCAGACTTCCACGCAATGTTGAAGAGGCGTGTCAACCAAGACAACCCCTCCACACCCAGAGCTTTAAGCATTTCCGGACGGATCTCATCAATCCCTGGAGCTTTGCCACTGTGGAGTTGTTTAACCACCTCAGCAACTTCCACCAGGGAAATTGACGACAATCCCCCATCATCCTCCAGCTCTGCCTCTACCATAGAGGGCGTATTAGTCGGATTTAGGAGTTCCTCGAAGTGCTCCTTCCACCGCCCTATTACCTCCTCAGTTGAGGTCAACAGCGTCCCAACCTTACTGTACACAGCTTGGATGGTTCCCCGCTTCCCCCTCCTGAGGTGGCGAACGGTTTTCCAGAAGCACCTTGGTGCCGACCGAAAGTCCTTCTCCATGTCTTCTCCGAACTTCTCCCACACCCGCTGCTTTGCCTCTTTCACGGCAGAGGCTGCAGCCCTTCGGGCCCTTCGGTACCTTGCAACTGCCTCCGGAGCCCTCCGGGATAACATATCCCGGAAAGACTCCTTCTTCAGTCGGACGGCTTCCCTGACCACCGGTGTCCACCACGGTGTTCGTGGGTTACCGCCCCTTGAGGCACCCAAGACCCTAAGACCACAGCTCTTCGCCGCAGCTTTAGCAATGGAAACTTTGAACATTGTCCACTCGGGTTCAATGCCCCCAGCCTCCACAGGGATGCACGAAAAGCTCCGCCAGAGGTGTGAGTTGAAAGTCTGTCGGACAGGGGCCTCCTCCAGACGTTCCCAATTTACCCGCACTACCCGTTTGGGCTTACCAGGTCTGTCCAGAGTCTTCCCCCACCCTCTGACCCAACTCACCACCAGATGGTGATCGGTTGACAGCTCCGCCCCTCTCTTCACCCGAGTGTCCAAAACATACGGCCTCAGATCAGATGAAACGATTATAAAATCGATCATTGACCTTTGGCCTAGGGTGCTCTGGTACCAGGTACACTTATGAGCATCCCTATGTTCGAACATGGTGTTCGTTATAGACAATCCATGACTAGCACAGAAGTCCAACAACAAACAACCACTCTGGTTTAGATCAGGGAGGCCGTTCCTCCCAATCACGCCTCTCCATGTGTCTCCATCATTGCCCACGTGCGCGTTGAAGTCCCCCAGCAGAACGATGGAGTCTCCCACTGGAGCCCCATACAGGACTCCATTCAAGGTCTCCAAGAAGGCCGAATACTCCGAACTCTTGTTTGGTGCATATGCACAAACAAGAGTCAGAGTTTTCCCCCCCACCAGCCGCAGGCGTAGGGAGGCGACCCTCTCGTCCACCGGGGTAAACTCCAACATAGCGGCGCTCAACCGGGGGCTTGTGAGTATCCCCACACCCGCCCGGCGCCTCACACCCTGGGCAACTCCGGAGAAGAAAAGAGTCCAACCCCTATCCAGGAGTACGGTTCCAGAACCGAGACTGTGCGTAGAGGTAAGCCCCACCAGATCTAACCGGTAGCGCTCCACCTCCCGCACCAGTTCCGGTTCCTTCCCCCACAGAGAGGTGACATTCCACGTCCCCAGAGCCAGCGTCTGCTGCCCGGGTCTGGTCCGTCGAGGCCCCTGACCTTCACTGCCACCCATGTGGCAATGCACCCGACCCCAGCGGTTCCTCCCACAGGTGGTGGGCCCATGGGCTGGAGCAAAAATATCGTGATATTTGATTTTCTCCATATCGCCCAGCCTTAAATTCGAGACTATATTGCTTGTGAACTTCCGTCGAAGTGTTGAACTGTTGTTCAGTTCTTCCCTATACAGTTCCCTATAAACTGAACATTTTTGCTCCCTACAGTTTGGAATCTTAGTTAACATGGCTGAATACCCTGTGCAGTCACTTAGCAGGGAACTACTTGGCAATCGGTACGCATCTATTGCTTTTCTTAGAGTAGTGAAGAGAAGCCTTCTACAAAGATAAACTAGGCAACACGTGACCTGTAATTTCTGTTTCTGTTTCACCATTTCCCAGCATTTCATTTACTGGGATACAGTAATAATGGCAATAAAAACTTAAACTGCACAACCATATGTTGTAGCAAGATACATAGGAATCATGGTACTTGACCCATCCCTAAATACAGTACACACATATAAAGAGATATTTCTGACATACAGTATGCACTATATGTTTTTTTAAATTAGTTAAGTTTAATAAAACATTCTCTTCCCTATAACATATCGTGTCTGTTCTACCTTTCCTTTGGGTGGCGTCATTGACAAACATGTCTTGGGGTCGTCCAGCAAAATCAGTGGCCTTAGTCACCATAGCCTCCTTCATGGCCTTCATCCCATTGATGATAACAGCTGGTCTGGTACCGAGGAACAGACTGTAGACATTTCCATAAGACTTCCTCAGCTGGAAAGTGCAAGATAGCATGTCAGTGTTAAAATGCCTATATATATATCATATGACTTCAGATGGATATTACTCATTGAAAGGGCAATTTACTAAAAAACACAAAAATTTTCCCACTACGTTCAATCTTTTATCATCTGACAATGCAATTTAAAAACCAGCAAATGAGAACACATGGATTGAGATACAGTTGCACAACTTTCCACACACAAATTTGTAATAATGTTGCTACAATAATGACCCCATGCCTGTACCACTGTTTAGCTATAGTCCAAGTGCACAAGCAGTCAACTCTGTACAGACAACCTGTTGTGAGTAACCTTTACACTTAGAAGCATACTGTATTGTGCAAAGATTTAAGCAGTGTGTTCCAGAACATGTTGAAACTATTACTATTAGAATCAGAATCAGAATCAGAAGAATCAGAAAAGCTTTATTGCCAAGTACGTTTTTTTACACATACAAGGAATTTGTTTTGGTGTTGTAGGTGCATGTCACACATTCTCTAAAATAAGTTAAACAAACAGGTTAAACAGAACAAACAATATAAGTATAAATATATGTATTTATATATACACACATAATGTATTAAAAACAAGAGAGTAAGAATTAAGATAAAAAGAGCAGATTAAGTACAGTATAAAAAGAGCAGATTAAGTACAGTATAAAAAGAGCAGATTAAGTACAGTAAAAAGAGCAGATTAAGTACAGTAAAAAGAGCAGATTAAGTACGGTAAAAAGAGCAGATTAAGTACGGTATTAGGAAAATCCAGTGGCCACAAGTGTAAGTATTACACCATTGTAGACACAATTTAGGTAGCTACTATTGTTTAGTAGTAATTACGTCAATGCCATGACAACTTCAGGCATTGGGAAAGCAAAACATTCATTTCAAAGTTTTTTCTTACCCTCTCAAAGTCCTTCAGGGGGTTCTCTAGGCTCAGGTGCAAAATGTTCCCTAGTATCGGCAGTATAGGGGGTCCTGGGGGAAAGTTCTTGGGCCTCCGGGATTTGAGTAGAAGGACGAGGAAGACAAAGCAGAGCAATATCAGGAAGATTGAGGCAAACATGTTGATGACTGGACTGAACTGAAGAGGCAAGCTAATTGACTTGCTTTCAAAGTGTATCTCAGCTCTTAGTCCTGCCCCTTCTAGTTGTGGACTTTGCTCCCCAATATTAATACAGGGGAGCAAAGGTGAATAGTAACATAAAGCAGAGATCAAAGAATTAGTGGCTATAAAGCCCAACTCTGACGTTACTTCAACTCTCCTCACGTCGCCTATGTCTTGGCCAAAAAGTGGCACTTGAACACACAGCAAAGACTACAGCCGAGTAGCATGTATGTTCTGCGTCTGCGTAAGAGGAAATTACTCTCCATTCCAGCAGGTGGCGGTCATTTAAAAAGGGAAATGGGATATATCAACTGCTTTACTCCCCGCTATGAGGACAGCAGGTATACTGGGAAATGTCTCACCAGATTGTCCATCCCCCGGGCTGTAAATTGTTCTCTTGGCAAAGAAGTCTCCCTGTGGTGGGGGAAGCGGATGGACCTAGCAGCCCGCTGCAGCTACTTTCAAATCTTGCTAGCGTTTCAGCATTACCATAGATAAAAGTGCCCACGGCTTTATGTCGGGAAGCACCTATTAAAAATTTGATTTAACAATAAAGTTGTTCCAACGGCACAACAACAAAAAAAGCTGCTAAAACATTAGCAATGTAGCTTGAATAGGCTTTTGCTGAATTCCTAAACTCATCTATAACTGAGCAAGTCTGTTACAGTGTTCAAGATGACAGGAATTTCACTTTACAATTTGGCATTACATTAGTGCCAAATGTCGAGAGCTCAGTGAAACATCTTCACGAGCAAATAATATTAATTCACATGCGCAGACACAGCAGCGAGCGAGGAAGAAACAGCTGCGAGCGAGGAACAAACTGCTGTGAGTGCACAAAACAACCACTGGGGGGCATACACGCTCTCGAAAGTGAGTTCTGCTCCTGTGCTTTTATTATGCTCACTGGCGTTAGTCGACCTCCAATTTTGACAGGTTGTGGGAGGGAACAAACACTCGCCCTCTTATGATTGGTCATTTCCCACACGGAAGCCCAGGAAGGATGGACCTTGGTCTTGACCATAGAAAGCCAAGAGCAGGACGGTTAATGAGGTAAGTCACTGTTGGCTAAAGCTAAAGCTGGTCATATGTGCGGAAAAAAATCCCTACCTTGTGTCAATTTGTATCAAAGTGTATATTTAGGAGATATGTTAGTGCAGGTGACAGCAACGTTATGTTTTTAGCATGTTAACGTGTATTGTTACGTTAACGTTAGTCAGCAGTCAATAACGTTAGTTAAGATTAACGTTAGTGTTTGAATAACTACCATTAACGTTACTGTTAGCTCCCTATGTTTTGCAGGTAACGTTACTTTATAAAGTTTTTAGCTGCAGCATTATTAGGCTAGCGTGAATAGTCTATGCCTATTGTACTCGTGTATGAAACAGTCTTAGCGTAGTTAATTAACTAACGTCACATGTAATGAGTAATGTTAGTCAGCTGGCAGTCGGCCTTACAACTAATGTGTTAGTTATGCTAACGTTAATGTTAATAGAATAACATAAACACTGCAAACGTTAGGCTTACAGCTTGTAGTTATATATTTTTGCTATCTTATTCCAGACAGAATTGCAGCAGCAATGGATGACAGTAACATTAATGACTTTGGGCAGCAGCCTCAGGACAATTGTGGGGTGAGTTTTATATAAGTTACTTTCAGTGTATTATGGGCATTATACATTGAGTCACCTCTGACTCAAACCTTTGTACATACTTATACCATACATACTTTGTTATTTGAAAACCTATGAAAATACACTGAAAATGTTAGCAAATGCCACTTATTAAGTTGATTAAACGTGAGTTTTTCTAATTTAGTTTTTCTCTGTCTCAACAGGACACTCTCAGAAGGCAGGTCTTGTTGAGCCTGCTTTCAAATTTGAAATGGGACTCGTCAGACAGCCCATAGACCTTGATTATTTTGAATTTACATGTAGGCAAGAGCTATATCTCTGCAATGCATTGTCACGTCATTTCAATGTACCTACAGAGATGCTGCAGGCCCTGGATGAGTTTTTTAAAGCAGTAAATGAGTGCCTGGAGTTGACTAATGTACATATTACAGCAAACACAGTACCTGGAGAGATGGGGCGTCCCATGCTTGATGTCGACAGGGACAGCATTGAGGAGCTCCTGGAATTGGACCTGCCTGTGCCCTGCATCTCAAAGATGCTGGGTGTGTCGAGGAGAACCCTATTTAGGAGGTTGAAGGAATTTGACCTTCCAGCTAGAAGATACAATGTCATAGATAACGATGACCTGGACAATGTTGCGCGACAGATTAAAGATGAAATGCCAACTGCAGGCTACCGCATGGTCAGGGGGAGGCTACGATCTATTGGGATCAATGTCCAGTGGAGAAGAGTGGCTGCATCATTACACTGTGTGGACTCTGTGGGCATCCTCTCAAGACTTGCTGGGTTAGGGTGCATCATACGCAGGACCTATTCTGTCAGAGCACCCCTTTCTCTTTGGCATGTGGACACAAACCACAAATGAATCAGGTTGGTGATTATAAATAGAACTCTAAAGCTTGTCTACAAAAAGGAACCAAAGCTGCCATCTTTGCCCATATAAGGATATCTGGGTGTTAATTGAAGCTAACTACCTATGGCAAATTGCATTGCAAGTTAGCTCTGGGGTAGCAAAAATCTAAGTTTGCCGTCTTAACGTACCGAAGATCACAGTACCCATTCGAAGGCAGAGGACAAAAGTGTGTTGAGCAAAATGTCTGCATTTTAGACTTCTTTGTCCCCGCGAGAGTTTAACAGGTGCGATAATTCAAATTCCCCATGTTATTTTCCCATAGCAAAAATCGGAAGATACCAGATCTCAAAAATGGCAGCTTTTTTGTAGGCAAACTTCAGAGGTCTATAGTGATAAACATTGATAGGCTGTAGATTTTTGTTTTACTGTAATTACATTGTGTTAATTGGACTCAGGTTTGCTCTAAATGTACAACATTGTAGTGTTTGGTGCAGTGGATGGGTACTCCAGGAAGTTTAGTTATTATTTGGTTTGATAGCATTTACATTGTTTCAATTTCAATTCTGGTAATGCATCAGACTAGACTTAAAACTTGAGGAGCCTCCTTCCCGAGGCTATTTTGCAGAGGCACAGTTGCTATGTCCGGTGCATAGCGCCACCCATGACGATTGTGACTGTTTAAAGAAATGCCAATAAATCAGAGCACGTTTTTCTCCCATCCCGGAATGCTGTGTGGACTAGCCAGACCCTCCTCCGCAGACACCAGGGTCATCATCTGCCGCATTCGAAGCTTCACCTGCTGCTGCAGAGAGACAGAAACAGCCAAGCTGCACCGAGGGAAATAACCAGCTGAGAAAACCAAGTTCCCAGTGTCTTCATCTATCCATCCAGCAAGCCATTTGAGTGGGTCAAAACTTTGTTTGCCTGTGAACTGGGTTGATGCCTTGGGTTGTGTAGGGAAGATAGGGTGACTATTGGTCCTTAATGGTGTTAAGTTCCCTTTAGACTTAAGCTGCTGTCTATTTTGAATGATTCTGCATAAACGGTTGCTTCATTCATTATTTGCCATTCATTTGTTCATTCTGTATTAGTTTCCATGCATTCCTTTTTTCAATCATTTATGCCTATTTTGATTTAGTAGTGTATATTCTTAAGTAAACATTCTTTATTTATAAGGAACCTGAATACGTGAATTTGTGTTTGAAATCTTACGCCACTGTACACCAATTTATGAACTCTTGTAGCAGACCTCCAGATTATGAGATTGAAAAGGCATTGTTTATCAGTTTCTCTTTATTGAGATGGTGCCCAAATGTATTTTTTTGTTTTAATTACATTTAACAACTTTTTCCAATAACCAACGTAGAGTGCAGGCATTCTGCAATAAATTAAATAATATTTATTTATTATATTATTGTCAATTATTTAACTACCCATATACACTGCAACAACGACCACCTAAACTAATAAATATGCTAAATGAAATAACCTTGGGATGCATGCACAGCTGTCTTTTTTCTACTTGCGTGTCCTGTGATAACACGTGTAATTAACCCACCTGTGTCCCAGAAGAGTAGGCTCGGAGTCCTCCATGTTGACTCCAGCATGTCAGATGGAAGAAGTAAACAGAACCTTTTGCCCCCCTATTTGACTTCTCTCCAATTGGATGGTCAGTGGGCAAAATGCTCAAGTTCAAACAATTTTATTTACCCCAAATGGCAATTCAGATCAATCAAGATCCATAAAGTCCAGTTTCAGCAATTCAGACTGTTGCTTTACAACATCATGTGACCCTATAAGCAGTATAATGTACTTCACAGTTGGGTGTGCTGCCACGATATCCGGGATTCTTTGGGCCAAGTCAGACACCATGTCTTTAGGATGTCTTTTTACATCTTTTACAGCAGAGTCACCCACAATCAGAGTTTCAGGCCCAGTCATTAGCTTTCCATGTAGCTTTTTACTTTTTGAATTGCTCTCAGTCCTTACCCTGCTGTGTGACAATGAGACGCAATCCAGGTCATCAGATGGAGGTCCAGGGTCATGCAGCAGTGGAGCAAATCTGTTATCCAGTTGCACACTCGGTTGTTGGGGAGGCATTTTGTTGCTAATTCTCCCTTTTGCAGCTGTCCACGGCTGTGTCCTACTGAGTACAGGGGTTGAAGAGGCGCTCTGCCTGGATGATAATGCAGGCCAGCCGGTCATATCACAAATCTCAGGGCGCTGTGCCCTGCCCGTTAGTCGTCCTCGCATTTCCCAGGACAAAGATGATTTACTCTTCGGCTTTGCACCAAAAGATTTCCAGAGATGACTACCACTTGTTGATTTATTACCCGTTCCACAGTTCTCCTGTTTCTTTGTAATCTTGTTGTGCTAATTAGCCGTGTGTTAGCATGCTTATGTCCATTGTTTTGGGTCCATGGTAAAGTGGTGTCATTCCCACATGGTCCGTTCACTTCCACATTGACTACGTTGTTTCTCATACTGTGGTGTTGGGCCTATTTATCACATACCAGGGATCATGGATTAGTTTCAATACATCAAAATACTTGAAGGGGTCATGTTGCCTTATGCTGAAGAGGAAATGCCTTTGAAATGGGCCTTTCAACAAGACAATGACCCAAAACACACCAGTAAGTGAGCAAAGTCTTGGTTCAGATGAACAAGATTGATGTTATGGAGTGGCCAGCCCAATCCCCAGACCTCAATCCCATAGAAAGCTTGTGGGGTGACATCAAAAATGTTGTTTCTGAGGCCAAACCCAGTAATGCAGAGGAATTGTGGAATGTAGTCCAATCGTCCTGGGCTGGAATACCTGTTCACAGGTGCCAGAAGTTGGTTGACTCCATGCAACACAGATGTGAAGCAGTTCTCAGAAATAATGGTTATGCAACTAAATATTAGTTCAGTGATTCAAAGTAAAGCTAACCCTGGAGACATGTTTCAGTTCATACAGTAAATGTTTGAGTTTGTAAAGAAAAATGCAAATACTATTTTTTTGAACAGCCAAATATTCCTTTTTCTTCACTTTCTGTAAAGGTATAACACAAACTTGATCAATTTTGGTCATGTTTTGATTTGGAATTGAATATGCAGTGTTCCCAATGCATTGATATTATGACATTAAAAGGTATTCTAAGGATTTTGAGCATTATTCACTTTTTTAAACACACTGCTATTATTCTGAACACAACTGTACCTTTAAATTTAAAGCCCCTTCAGACTGGAATAGCCTGCCTGGGTCTCTAAGATCTGTCACTTCTTTGCACTCCTTCAAAACATTGGTCTTTACTTAATTGCATGCAAACTGTTGCTGTAAATGTTTTCCTCAAGTATGAATGGACTTTTCTTTTATATACCCACATATTTGGGATACTTTTTGTCCTTTCCTTTTATTTATGTGTATACATGCGAGTATGGGTGTAGGTGTGCGTATGTATATTATGTATATATATATATATATATATATATATATATATATATATATATATATATATATATATATATATATATATAATATGCATATGTGTATGTATGGGCTAAATGTTGTCATGCCTCTTAAGGTAAACAGCTCCAACCTCTAAACTAATACGGTCACATACATTACCCTCCACTGCAGAGTGACACCGCTCCCCTCAGTGTTACCTGTGTTTCTGGGATGTAGGGATGTATATGCATGTGAACTGAAGCAGTTTTGGGTGTGGACAGATAGTCCTTGCTATCTTTTCATGAGTACTTCTGTCTTGTATCTATTCCCTCTTATGGTATGGGTATTTAGAATGGTTTTGTGAGTCTTTGCACAATACCAATATATTCCTCAGCTCATTTAAATGTCAACACAGTTCACCTACTGCAGTGTCTTTAATCTGAGGTAGAAAAGACAAGACAACAGATAGTGAATGGCTCCCTCAAGTGGACAGCAATGGGTAATGGATTTAACATTCAGTGTGATTTTGAAAATGAATAGCTTTACATAGGCCTATATGTAGATGTAGGCCTATATTAAATAGATCAGTTTGTTTCGTTTTCCAGAATAAGATCGAGGAGAAGGCATCCATATGTCTGACTGAATATCCTTATTTTGGCCACTCAAAGGCAACTCTTACTGTAGGTAAGTGTTAGACTTCCTAAGTTGGTATGTGAATGATTAAATGAAAATAAAAAATAAGAACAAAGATTGGGTTGATCAGTAAAAATGAAGAAACAACAATAAAGAAAAAAAACGTTTCTGTATTCGATGGTTGAGATGAATACAGAGACAGATGCTTTTTCAAGATGGACATTATTTTCAGGAGTTGTTACGCTGCGTTGAAGCGAGCTGTCCCGTCACCGTTCCCGTGGTCAGAGCCAGAACCAGAGACGGTACGGACAAAATCTGTGTCCCAACAGGTGATGGTAGGCCTACGTCAGCACTGACAGCAGTGTGTCTGAGCTGTCAGGAATGTCAGGAATTAAAGTTTAGGCTTGCTACGTAATACTTATTTTCGTAACAAAAATATCAAAGTATCAAGTAGTATCAAAAGTAGTATCAAAAACTGAGGAGGACACACTGTTGGATGCTGTTCTCCTCTCCTACTCTTTCTTCAATGTCTAACAAATCTATCTCTTTCTCTCCCAGTGTGTATTTCTGCTTGAGCAACACTGGTTGAAGCCTGAAAATATTGTAAACAACTTAATAACATAACTAATTCCACTGGTTGGACTGTTCAGCTCTGTTTCAGACCGATACCTCCGGTTCAGGCTGGTCCTCATCTTCAACACGTGCCTTTTTCAGTTGTGGAAAATACTTTTCAATACTCATCTGGATTGAAGCAGCAAACATTCAGTGTAAGAGTAAAAAAATGACATTATTTATAATAAGTTTATTTGAGTCACAGCTGCTACATATAGTGTTTTGACCTCGACAACCCAACTGCATTTTACCGCAAACTTGTGACTAGTTAACTTTCTAAAGAAGGCGCAATCGCTTGATTGTTTGCTAAGAGTCGGGTCGGGACTCCAACATTAACACGCTGACAACATTGTATTCAGAATATAAAATATTTTTATAGCACTTTTTAATGTGTGATTGTCTAAAGGTTCACGAGATACCAACCTTTCGTGAACTTGTGAATTTCGCCAGCCGTCTTCTCTCGTTTTCATGGAGACAGACGCTGTGTGCACGGAGGGAGGGGCTGTGTGCACGGAGGGAGGGGCTGTGTGTGCGTGTGTGTGTGTGTGTGTGTGTGTGTGTGTGTGTGTGTGTGTGTGACAGAGACGGAGGAGAGCAGGGAAAGGAAATGCAGCTGAATGAATTTAAATAGCATTAAAAAAAAATGTTATAACGAAATGCAATATGTAGAGGCCGGTGTTGATTGTATGACGCACTGACACAAATTAGCTATTTCTAATTTTTTCTGCATCAATTTATGCTGGAACTATCTTTATTTATGTAAAGGGAAACATATGTATTTCTAGATATAAAAACATAATGGAAGATAATGCAGTAAGGCTCTCAGGCATTCTGTATTTCCTTTCAAAAATGTATTCTCCTGTAGATGAACTATTCTCATTTAATGTTATCTAAATGTGCATGTGGCACTTATTCATGTGAATGATACATTAATTAATTTGAATTGATTAATAAACCCCTGGACTGTAATATTTCAGATGTGTTGCAAGATTTCTGCCCATGCTCAAAACATTCTGCACATTCAAAATATAACTCATCCCATCTGTGTTCTCTGGGTTTTGAGGAGTTGTGATATTTTAGAAGAGAAAAATAAAGTTACAATACTACAAGAATGAAGTCAAAATATTTCAGGAAATAATCGACCTGCACCATAGTCTGCTGTGCATGATGTTATTGCTCTGCTGATATGGTAGTTCTCAGACCTTCTGACAGACACAGAGCCCCTGTTTCGGTCTCTGGTCTCTGAATGAGACAAAGTTTAGGGAAGTGGCTGAACGCCGCTCTACATTGGAGGTGGAAAACCCGCAGAAATACATCAAGTATTTCAGCACAAGCGCAACACATCTGCCGCAGCATGTCCACACAGCAGAGCGCTACCATTATTACCTGAAGCTGCATAGACCACGGAAGCCGCCCTGTTCATCTCTATTTTTACAGAGAAGCGATGCACGAGTCCCGTGTATTTAAAGCGTGATTGATGCTTCTGTGTTAAATCTATGCTGTGGCTACGTATGTAGATATGTGGAGACACGGACCCTACGCAGGACCCTACGCCATAACCTGATGTGCACCTCTCGAAAAAGCCTGAACCCTAGACTGTAAACGTCACGTTAAGCTTGATTTATGGTTGTGTGGAGGCTCCACGCAGCCTCCACACCATAGCCTACGTAAGTGGTCTGAAGTTTATACTTGTGCGTTGGTGTGTGCGTCGATCTCTGTAAGAGAATAGCAGGGCCGGCGTGTGTGTGCGTGGGGAGTGTGTAGTAGAGAGAATGAGAGAGTGACGACGATTAGCGTCAGAAAGAAACTGACTCTAAAGTTTTAGTAAGAGAAACAAAGTGTCTCCCCTGTTCTTTCTGACCATGGTGGGAAATCTGGAGCAGGAAAAGTTAACCCTCTCCTTGATTTCATGTTGTTTATGGAGAAGGAGAACCAGGAAATAAGTAGGGGGAAATGCAACGCTACCAAGCCACGGCGGAGCGACGTGTCGCGCGTGTTGTTAGATTTTTCGAGAGGTGCACTTCAGGCTACGACGTAGGGTCCGTGTACCTACGTACGTAGCCACGGCGTAGATTTTACGCAGAAGTATAAATCAAGCTTAAACGTCACGTTAGCGTCACGGGAACAAACAAAATGTAGCAATATTATTGCGTATACTAAACTTTGTGTTACCTACATTTAAAATTACAATGACCTGGCGACGCAGATGGTGTTGACAATGTGTGAGAACTCAACCTTTTTAGTTAAGTTAAAGTCCAGAAGTATTAGCAACAAATGTATTTAAAGGTCCAGTGTGTAACATTTTGTTCATTATCAAAATCTGTGTTGCCCGTTCACAAAAAGTGAGTTTGTGTACATTTAAACGTACACTGTTTTTATCTGTGTTACATTGTATAGTTTGGTGTTTCCGTGAGCTGTTTCAAACTGTGCTGTACTCAATCTGTGTTGCAGAAAATGATGTTGAGGCAGTTTCTGCTCATGAAGCAGCAGGAGCAACTTCCTGATCATTTATCTGTCAGAGACATGAAGACCTGGCTGCTGACAGGAAGAAGCTTCCTGGAAGAGTGAGTCAAACTAATTATTGATGTGACCTGTATGGAAAATTACATTAGCAAGATTTTATAAATGTTTTTAAGTTGTGGAAATACACTCTTTGGTTTTTGACAGGTTTCAGGAAATAATTCAGAGGACAGGGATTGAGCATTTGTTCACAACTGAACTGGTGAGGAAAATATAGAGGATCTTCAGACTTTAAAGCGATATTTAAATGTTAAATAGTTTAAATTGAGTCAGCTACAGTCCTGTTGAGACTAACTAAAGAGTGGAGTTGACAGGCCTGGACCACAGCGAGACTCTTCTGTCTCAGTCAGATGGAAGAAGAGCTCCTGGAAGACCTGGACAAAGAAAGGTGTGTCACACTGGAGGGCCTTCTGATGTTTGTCTCGGTCGTCCACACAAAAGCAGAAAAGGATGCACAAACCTACCTTTCAGCCCTGCAGAGCAAGCTGCTGCAAATCTTTGGTGGCATTCAGATCGCCAGCGGCCCCCTCTCTGCAAGGGAAGCAAAACCAGCAGAGCTCTTAGAGCTCGAACAGAGTGCTGCGGCACTGGTACCAGAGGTGGTGGACACTGCTCTTAAGTTCCTCCTGGTAGAACCAGAGCGGGAAAACATGAGTGAAGCTGCCAGTGCTGAGATTGGCAAACTGCTGACTAACTCAGCATTTCCCTGCCTCTTTCGGTTTGGAAGAGTTTCTGAAACTCTTCTGCTCTGTGTCTGCACCAAAGAAGCCCAATCCATGGTTGAAGCCATCTATAACAGGTTTGACAAGTGCTCCAAGTCCTTCAAGCTGATGGACTATGATGAAAGCTATTACAATGCTAGAGAGGGCATAATCTCTGCCATCCAGGATATGGACCATGAAGTGCAGACTGATGCATCCAGCCAGGCTCACTTTCAGCTGGAAGAGGGACTCGTGGAGGAGAGGGAGGCTTCTCCATGGGTTGCTCTGGATAAAGAGGTAGACTTTATGCCAAAAGATGTTACGGAGGACACGTACAGAAAAGAGGATTCTGTTGTCCAGAATATGGACAATGACGAGAAGATGGATGCATCCAGCAAGGCTCACCTTCAACTGGAAGAGGGACTTCTGGAGAAGAGGGAGACTTCTCTGGACCTCTCTCCTTTGGAGGAGCTGGAAGAGAGACTCGTGGATGAGAGGGAGGCTTCTCCACGAGTCGCTCTGGATGAAGAGGTGGACACTTTCTCAAATGATGTGACTGAGGACACATACAGAAAAGAGGAAACCCTGGTTCAGGACTCTGCTGTTGAGGATATGGACCACAAAGTGCAGTTTGGTGCAACCAGCCAGGCTAACTTCTGGAGAAGGGACTTCTGGAGAAGAGAAAGGCTTCTCTTAAGGTCTTTTTCTCAGAGGAACTGGAAGAGAGACTCGTGGACGAGAGGGAGGCTTCGCCACGAGTCTCTTGAGGTGATAGCCACCACGGTAAGCCTAGCAGATGGGGACACATCTTCGGTCAAACTGGAGACCAATGGGGCTGTGCACTTGGATGATGAGCTGGAAGTACTGCAGCAGGAGGAAGTAATAGTTTATGAGACACATGACGTCCTGGTTCAGGACTGTGATGATAAGAAGAAGGGATTGCGTGCTTTTTTCTGTAGTTTCCGGAAGATGACATGTTGCTTTCGTGTTTCCATCAAGCAATAAATCACAGCACTCCCTCTGCAATAATGTTGTTAAATATATTCAATAAAAAATATTAATTTTAAGCAATTAACCATTCTCTCTGTAGTTATTGTTTATGTACGGTTTTGGCATTGGTGTCAATTTTGAGTAATAATCCATTCAACATGCCTCATGAATGCACATGAAAGTTAAATGTTACACAAATGGACATTGGTGTCCAAAAAAAATTCCCTAATGTTCAACATGAATTCCAAAAACTTCAATATTCATGAGACATACAGTTTGATTCAGGTAGCATCTTTTTAAATAATTTCGTACGACTTGTCAGTCAGTATTTCTTTCCCTTGCTTACATACAGTATATGCAACTAAAAATTCAGCGCACTGCACTGGACAGAATATATATTTATGGGTCATATTTTTAACATTTAAGCTTTGTATTTTAGTCACCTCCTCTGGTTCGAATGGCCACAATATTTGAATTATATAAGACTTCCTACTGTCTATGCGTGTGTCCGGGTAGGTTCACAGGTTGGGATCTTCTATCACAGATTGGAGTCAACAATTTTCTATGCCATATATCGACTTAAAAGATGATATGTCAATATGTTTACAACTTGTTTTAAAAAAACTGATTAATGCAACTTTAAACATAACGGCCTTAATATAGTCGAATATAAACTACTGTGACCTTTATTGAATGCAACATTGCTAATTGTAGCCCAGCCCTACAGTAGTATTATATCAATTGAAACTATAAACACTGAATCCTAAGATATTTTCACTTATAAATGGCTTTCAGCCAGATGTTATTATAATATAAATTAATTTTTAATTTCATCATTTAATATACAAGTTGAAAAAAGATTTCTATAATGGATTTTTTTTCCATTATTGAGATTATCTGAGGAGCATTCATTTGTCAAATGAATTCAATAGGAATTCACCTCTTAGACCAGATAGAAGTGGAAATTTTCACTAAAGGAAATGTCATGAGTCACCACAATCAGCAGGATTCAATTTCTGGGACTATAAATATCCACAGGAGGAAATCCAACCAGTTGTTAAGTGTTACCAGGCAGGGGAAAATAGGACCCAAACGCAGAGAGCAGGCAGGCAGACAGGAGAAGGTTCGAAATGAGGATGTATTAACAAAAAGTGGCAGTACAGAGACTGGAAAACGCTAGGAAAAACTCAAAGGGAAAATTACAAAAAACAAACTGACCGAATATAAACTGGCAGAACGAGGAACACAAACTCACGCAGACAGGGCCACGGCCACAAACAGACACAAAACGATCCAACAAGAGACAAAGGAAACACAAGGGCTAAATACACTGGGTAATGAGGTAACGAGGGGCAGGTGACACAGCAGGTGAAACACATTAGGGAGGGGCAGGACAATCAGACAAGATGGGAAAACAGAAAGCAAAACTAGACAAGACATGACAGAAAACAGAATATCAAAATAAAACAGGAAACAGAAATCTACACAGAGAACAGAACACAGTCAAAACGGGGTAAACAGAAATCTACACAATGAGCAGGGAGATAAGTAAACCGAAATATACACAACGGAAATATACAAAACAAGATACATACAGAAAACTACAAACAAGGCAACAGAAATATACAAACAGGTAACAGAAATGGAACAAAATACAAGGCAAAACACCGAACCATGACAGTTAAGATGTCTTAATTGTTCTAGACCAGTGGTTTTTACAACTTTTTTCAATAATTTACCCCTTTTGAACAATTTTTTTTAGCCAAGTACCCACTGAACAGCACAAAACATTTTTGGTCGAAAGAAAAACCTATAAACCTATAAGAGGTACAACGCTGCGCCTGTTTAGGCTTAACAACAAACGTGTAACTGAAAAACACTAGTCTAGCCTACACTTCAAATGTTTAGAATCCATCAATAAATTAATTTGTTATTATAGTGTAATTATTTTAGAAATTATGCATAAAAAAATCTCACGTACCCCTTGCAGTTATCCAAAGTACCCCTAGGGGTATTAGTACCCCCATTTGAGAAACACTGTTCTAGACTAAAGTCAGTGGGGAGAAGTAATGAATACATGTACTCAAATGCTATGTGGTACATGAAGTATTTCCATTTCATGATATACTTCTACTCAGGGAAATATATATATTATTACATCGGCAGTCATTTTGCAGATTAGGATTTTACATACAAAACCTGTGATAACCTTCTAAAATATGATGCCTTGTGTATATGAAGTAGTTAAAATCAGCTCACATGACCTGATCTGTAATGACAGTAAAGTGTCATAATATTATAACACGGACAGAAGTATTTTAGATATTTATTATTTATATATATATATATATATATATATATATATATATATATATATATATATATATATATATATATACAGTGAGGAAAATAAGTATTTGAACACCCTGCTATTTTGCTAGTTCTCCCACTTGGAAATCATGGAGGGGTCTGAAATTGTCATCGTAGGTGCATGTCCACTGTGAGAGACATAATCTAAAAACAAAAATCCAGAAATCACAATGTATGATTTTTTAACTATTTATTTGTATGATACAGCTGCAAATATGTATTTGAACACCTGTCTATCAGCTAGAATTCTGACCCTCAAAGACATGTTAGTCTGCCTTTAAAATGTCCACCTCCACTCCATTTATTATCCTAAATTAGATGTACCTGTTTGAGGTCGTTAGCTGCATAAAGACACCTGTCCACCCCATACAATCAGTAAGAATCCAACTACTAACATGGCCAAGACCAAAGAGCTGTCCAAAGACACTAGAGACAAAATTGTACACCTCCACAAGGCTGGAAAGGGCTACGGGGAAATTGCCAAGCAGCTTGGTGAAAAAAGGTCCACTGTTGGAGCAATCATTAGAAAATGGAAGAAGCTAAACATGACTGTCAATCTCCCTCGGACTGGGGCTCCATGCAAGACCTCACCTCGTGGGGTCTCAATGATCCTAAGAAAGGTGAGAAATCAGCCCAGGACTACACGGGAGGAGCTGGTCAATGACCTGAAAAGAGCTGGGACCACCGTTTCCAAGGTTACTGTTGGTAATACATTAAGACGTCATGGTTTGAAATCATGCATGGCACGGAAGGTTCCCCTGCTTAAACCAGCACATGGCAAGGCCCGTCTTAAGTTTGCCAATGACCATTTGGATGATCCAGAGGAGTCATGGGAGAAAGTCATGTGGTCAGATGAGACCAAAATAGAACTTTTTGGTCATAATTCCACTAACCGTGTTTGGAGGAAGAAGAATGATGAGTACCATCCCAAGAACACCATCCCTACTGTGAAGCATGGGGGTGGTAGCATCATGCTTTGGGGGTGTTTTTCTGCACATGGGACAGGGCGACTGCACTGTATTAAGGAGAGGATGACCGGGGCCATGTATTGCGAGATTTTGGGGAACAACCTCCTTCCTTCAGTTAGAGCATTGAAGATGGGTCGAGGCTGGGTCTTCCAACATGACAATGACCCGAAGCACACAGCCAGGATAACCAAGGAGTGGCTCTGTAAGAAGCATATCAAGATTCTGGCGTGGCCTAGCCAGTCTCCAGACCTAAACCCAATAGAGAATCTTTGGAGGGAGCTCAAACTCCGTGTTTCTCAGCGACAGCCCAGAAACCTGACTGATCTAGAGAAGATCTGTGTGGAGGAGTGGGCCAAACTCCCTCCTGCAGTGTGTGCAAACCTGGTGAAAAACTACAGGAAACGTTTGACCTCTGTAATTGCAAACAAAGGCTACTGTACCAAATATTAACATTGATTTTCTCAGGTGTTCAAATACTTATTTGCAGCTGTATCATACAAATAAATAGTTAAAAAAATCATACATTGTGATTTCTGGATTTTTGTTTTTAGATTATGTCTCTCACAGTGGACATGCACCTACGATGACAATTTCAGACCCCTCCATGATTTCCAAGTGGGAGAACCTTCAAAATAGCAGGGTGTTCAAATACTTATTTTCTTCACTGTATATATATATATATATATATATATATATATATATATATATATATATATATATATATATATATATATATCATAAAGTGGAACGAAATTTATTGGATATTTCAAACTGTTTTAACAGATAAAAAACTGAAAAATTGGGCGTGCAAAATTATTCAGCCCCCTTAAGTTAATACTTTGTAGTGCCACCTTTTGCTGCGATTACAGCTGTAAGTCTCTTGGGGTATGTCTCTATCAGTCCTGCACATCAAGAGACTGAAATATTTGCCCATTCCTCCTTGAAAAACAGCTGGAGCTCAGTGAGGTTGGATGGAGAGTGTTTGTGAACAGCAGTTTTCAGTTCTTTCCACAGATTCTCGATTGGATTCAGGTCTGGACTTTGACTTGGCCATTCTAACACCTGGATATGTTTATTTGTGAACCATTCCATTGTAGATTTTGCTTTATGTTTTGTCATTGTCTTGTTGGAAGACAAATCTCCGTCCAAGTCTCAGGTCTCTTGCAGACTCCATCAGGTTTTCTTCCAGAATGGTCCTGTATTTGGCTCCATCCATCTTCCCATCAATTTTAACCATCTTCCCTGTCCCTGCTGAAGAAAAGCAGGCCCAAACCATGATGCTGCCTCCACCATGTTTGACAGTGGGGATGGTGTGTTCAGGGTGATGAGCGGTGTTGCTTTTACGCCAAACATAACGTTTTGCATTGTTGCCAAAAAGTTTGATTTTGGTTTCATCTGACCAGAGCACCTTCTTCCACATGTTTGGTGTGTCTCCCAGGTGGCTTGTGGCAAACTTTAAACAACACTTTTTATGGATATCTTTAAGAAATGGCTTTCTTCTTGCCACTCTTCCATAAAGGCCAGATTTGTGCAGTATACGACTGATTGTTGTTCTATGGACAGAGTCTCCCACCTCAGCTGTAGATCTCTGCAGTTCATCCAGAGTGATCATGGGCCTCTTGGCTGCATCTCTGATCAGTCTTCTCCTTGTATGAGCTGAAAGTTTAGAGGGACGGCCGGGTCTTCGTAGATTTGCAGTGGTCTGATACTCCTTCCATTTCAATATTATCGCTTGCACAGTGCTCCTTGGGATGTTTAAAGCTTGGGAAATCTTTTTGTATCCAAATCCGGCTTTAAACTTCTCCACAACAGTATCTGGGAGCTGCCTGGTGTGTTCCTTGTTCTTCATGATGCTCTCTGCTCTTTAAACGGACCTCTGAGACTATCACAGAGCAGGTGCATTTATACGGAGACTTGATTACACACACGTGGATTCTATTTTTCATCATTAGTCATTTAGGTCAACATTGGATCATTCAGAGATCCTCACTGAACTTCTGGAGAGAGTTTGCTGCACTGAAAGTAAGGGGGCTGAATCATTTTGCACGCCCAATTTTTCAGTTTTTTATCTGTTAAAAAAGTTTGAAATATCCAATAAATTTCTTTCCACTTTATGATTGTGTTCCACTTGTTGTTGATTCTTCACAAAAAATTACAGTTTTATATCTTTATGTTTGAAGCCTGAAATGTAGCAAAAGGTCGAAAAGTTCAAGGGGGCCGAATACTTTCGCAAGGCACTGTATGTGTGTATGTATATATATAATATATATTTTTTTTTTATTGATAATACTTCTGTCCTATTAACCAAGATAAAGTAAGATTTTGAATACAGGACTTTTATTTGTAATTGAGTTGAATATAGGATCTAATGAATATATGATCTGAATACTTAACACACGCTTAATAACAACGTCAGACAGTTGTGAAAAGTGTCAGAAATGATAAGGGACCCTTTCTACCTGGCATACAGGTACACTGAACCCTGCACTATTCAGTTTAACCAGTAGCATTTTAATGGTTGGACAGTGGTGCATTATTGATGCTTTTGTGTGGATGCTGTATTGTTTCACTGGGCGGTCTCTTGATTGTCAGTGGGAGGCCAGTGGTGGGGGGGTGGGGCTTGAATGGTGTGTGTGTGTGTGTGTGTGTGTGTGTGCTGACATGGACCTTCTGTGATGACATTCAGTTGGATGACTGGTGTGGCAGGGAGGACAGAGAGAGGGGAGCAAAAGAGAAAAGAAACAGAGAAAAAAAAGAAACCGTAAGAGCAAGAAAGATAGTTTGAGGGAGGATATATTAAACAGACAAGTCAAGGAAAGAGAAAGTGAAAATCGTAGACAAGGTCAGTTGTGTGGACAAAGGATGTACAGAGACAGTTTGACCGAGTGAAATGGAATCGAAGAGACTGAGACAAACTTGGGATTATCAGTAACGGATCATTAGAAGTGGAGTTTCTCCAACATGGACTAGTCTGGGAGTCTGAACACATACATACACACGCGCACACACGCACGCAACCACGTACGTACGCACGCACGCACACACACGCACACACACACACACACACACACACACACACACACACACACACACACACACACACACACACACACACACACACACGTTTGGTTTCCTGTTGTGAGCCATCTTGGCAGTGGACAGGTGACAGTATGCAGGAGTCTCCAGGTGCCATGGGTGTAGATGGCAGCTACGCCAGCAATGTTCCAGCCTTTCTCACCAAGCTGTGGACCCTGGTGGAGGATCCAGATACCAACCACCTCATTTGCTGGAGCGCTGTGAGTCAGTCCTCAAAACTTACCTACTTACTGTACATGATACTCTGTGAGGAATGTAATTTTCACTTTACAAAAAAAAAAAAAAAGATTATAACGTAACTCTTAACCATCAACGTCTTCGTAAACACACTTTTGTGTCCATCATCTGCCTTCTGTTCTCTGATAAGCAACAGCACATTTAGATCAAATGATGAGCAAGTGTTAGCTACTGTATCACACAAGGCATATAATAAGTTGTGACTAGGCACCAAAATGCCGTTTTCATGTGACATGAGTACAACATCTTTAATGAAAATTATACACATTATTACCAGGGCTCATTTCAGCAACAACAAGCCAACAACAAACTTTTTAGGGATAATAAACTTGAACAAAAAAACAATGCATTTACCGTTAAGCCTAGCTAACGTTACTTGTTTAACCTTGCTAACAAAACTGCTAAAACTGCTAACGTTACTTCCATACCTGTTCAGCTTGCTAACTAGCTGCATTTAACTTGACCCTAGCTAATGACTACTTGTTTAACCGGTGCCATGTCATTTCTCTAACGCTCCATTTTTCTGAGCTCTCAATAACTTGAAAAATTCCCTTTGGTCCTACAGCCCACTAGTCCGACGTCCACCAGCGATATTATGAATCCCACTATGGCCACGCCAAGACCCGCCCTTTAATAGCATTTATTGGCTAGGCGTCCATGCTTACGCAAGGTAATGTAACCCCATTTGTACAGGTCCTATCACCTGACCAATCCGTTATCCTAATCTTAACCACTCTAGGTCAAATGCCTAACTCCAACCAATCGAGCTGCTTCGTAGGTCGGGTCTTGGCGTGGCCATAGTGGGATTCGTAATTTCCCCACAAGCGGGACGTCGGACTAGTGGGCTGTAGGACAAAAGGGAATTTTTCGGGTTATTGAGAGGTCGGAACAATGGAGCGTCGGAGAAATGGGCAGTCCCCGTTTGACCTTGCTAACAAAACTGCTACTTCCATAGCTGTTCAGTTTGCTAACTAGCTGCATTTACCATTGAGCCTAGCTAATATATACGTGTTTAACCTTGCTAACAAAACTGTTACTTCCATACCTGTTTAGCTTGCTAACAAGTCACTTGTTTAGCATGCTAACTCAAGAAGCAGAATAGCCCCAGAGAAAAAGAAAAGTTGTACCTACGGGTTTAATTTGTGTTTTATAATATTCTAATATGAATATAGTTTATCATATAAACAATATAAATCAATGACACAAAAGCCAGTTGATAAAGCTAATGTTTGCTGGCCTGTGCTTTTAGGGCAGTTTGTTTTAAAGTTGCACTGTCCTGATGATAAACTCCTGGTAAGTTGTGGTCTAGTAGAGGGAGGAAGCCTACAACAGTGGTGGAAGAAGTACTCAGATCATTTACTTAAGTAAAAATACCAATGCAGAAGAAAGTAAAAGTGCAGAAGTATCATCAGCTTAATATACATAAAGTATTACAAGTAAACCCCTGTGAATAATAGGTCATTATAGAGGTAGTTTGCATGAATGTGTACTGATGTAGCTGGACAAGTTGGAGCTAATGTAATGACCTTATGTTCGGTAGTTTAGTACAGTGGTTGCCAACCTTGGGTTCGGGCCCCCTTAAAGGGTTACAAAATAAATCTGGACTAGGAAAGAAGAAACCTTTGTTTTGTTTTTTGTGAAATATTGGATAATTTTACCTCTTTAGGCCTACAAGTATTTAAATAAAACCATTTGAGAAGTTTAGAGGGGAAATCACTCACTTTGGTGGAACTGCTGGCACCTTGTAGATACCTGAAATGTGAGAGAAAGGGGCCCCGACTAGACACTTTTGTAAGAGATCCCAAAAAAGAATGGTATCATGTAAAATCCTATTTCTTTCTATAACCCTACTTTAGAGATTTATCTGAACACCTGTGCCCCTGAAGAGGTCAAATGAATTAACAGATTCACACTACCACTTTACAACAATCTTGTATTTCTGAAAAGTTTTTATAATTGATTATATCATTGGTTGGTTAACCATTTATTATTGACATTTTACAGTATTCTACAGTAATAAGCCATCATAATACATACATAAAAATCCCACTTTTTATGTTTGTCAGGTTGTGAGTCTGCATTTACTATAAGCGTGGGAACTGTTTAATTGGTTTGTATCCTCTGCAAAAGTAGTGTGCTTTATTTGGTGTTAAAATAGCATTGTGATAATTGCACTTACATTCTGCTATCAATTAAATTCAGTATATTTAAGAAGGGGACAGTGCAGATGAATAAAACACATAATTATACATGGGTTAAAAATGCCAGAATTAGCAAAAAGGCTATTTTTCATCTGTGGTCCTCTGACCTCAATGTTAAAAAGCCTTTTTAAAATGCAAAAAACACAAGCAGAGCAGAACAAGACACAGCACAAAGCCAAAACTATTACCAACCAAACAAAGCACAAAGCAGAACAACATTAGCATTTCACTTTTGACCTTTGACCCAGAGTGAGCAGCTACATGTTAAATTCTGTGAAAAAAAGTAGTTAATCATTGTATAATTATTTTCAAAATGTATCATTTTTGTGAGTGAATTTTGAAAGCCTTGTTTAGATGAAAACAGAGACCACACGTGGGTTTTCTGTGAGTTTATCTCTGTCCTCTGGAATGAGTTGTGCAGGATCAATGTGTGTCACAAAGACCAGGCTTTGGAGATGAACAGGAAGAGGATACCTTCTTGGTTCTTCTTCAGTAGACAAACACACAGACAGATGCTCTTCTGTCCAGGGGCGATTCTAGGATCAGACTGAGATCAAATTTAGGGGGGCTTGAGCCCCCCTAAAAAGGGTCTAAAATTGCCAATGCTTTAGTCTCGTGACATGTGTAGTTAGTGTGTGCAGCATCAGCTGTCGCATTGTCAGACTATTAGTAGGCAAGTGAGCATTAACACATAAGGTAACAGCAAAGTATTTTTAGAATTGTCTAAACTTTATAAATTTCCCACCTCTTGTGCAAATGGGTTTTGCTATCTCCCGATATTATACAATACTGATTTTCAGAGTAAAACAGAGCTACTGCAGTTGTTTGGTAAGACTGTAAAATTGGGAGAGAGAGCATGTCTCACAGTGAGACAGAGAGAGATAGAGTCTGCTCGATTGGCTGACTGAGCTGAATTTGGCTGTTGATGAATAGATCCTGTAGCCTGGGAAAAACCTGACGAACTTCCGGCAAATTTGAGATTTGCTCTGCAAGTCCTTCTGACCAAGAGCCCATTCAAGCCCATTTCCAAATTTTCCAAATCGAGGCACCAATCACAACCGTTGAGGCGGGCTTTACACAATGACGATAGCTCAGCGACGGCAAGCACCTTTTTGTTTACATTCAACATGACGGCCACCGAAGCACAGCAACCCGTTGATGCCGCTGTCGCTGCTACGTCACCCGGATCGTTGGTCTGATTGGTTGAAGGACTATCCAATTGCACCCAGAGGCATTTGTCCGTCCGTTGGTGACGCCAATTTGGAAATGACCCACTCTCAGTTACAACTGAGAAGGGTCTGGTGTCAACCAGGCTATAGATCCTGCACTCTGGTGAAAATATATTACCTCCTTACAAAGCTCCTTTCATCACTTAGGTAGCATTATTTCATATAGAGTATCCAGTGACAGTTGGTGATGTAGAACATTATCACTGACAAACTCAAGTTACTAGAGGTGTGACAAGACATCCAGCTCACGAAGCGAGACGAGACACGAGATTGGGTTCACGAGATCGAGGCAAGATGAGATTTTAACACTATTTTACAGAAAACTACAATGAAGAAATAAGACTGGAAAATAGTCCTTTATTCAATCGAAAGTCCCAAAATGAAAACCGAGCACTGAAAGGTTTTGCCACAAACTCAGATAACTGGCTTCTCTCCTGTATACAGTTACACCATTAATTCCATGTATGATGGAGAGCTCTCTCTTCACTCACAGAACTAAGGTTACAACATAACTAAGTTTTCTGGCAGTAGTTGAGACCAAATGTGTTGTACTTGAATGTGTCACTGTACAGTAGACAGAGAGAAATAAAGCTTATTTTACTATTGTTTCACATTGATTGCATTCTGAAGCACAAATTAATTACCATCAAACACTCAACAGATGATTTTTATGAAGACAGATGCTCTTTTCTCCTCTTCTGCATTTTATTAATTGCAGCAGTAAACAAGGAAGTAGGCTACTCTAGTATCGATTTATGACCATTATAGGACGAACGGAGAACATTACATTTTTTTTTTTTTTTCATTCAAAGTAAAGTTAGGTTTACCGACTCATTTTAATAGAGAAAGAGAGTGGTCTGTGCAAGACAGCGCCACAGTAAACTGCACGCTGCGGACACGTGTGTGTCTCGGCCAAGAGAGAGAGGGAGCGAGAGAGAGAGAGAGAGAGAGAGAGAGAGAGAGAGAGAGAGAGAGAGAGAGAGGGAGCGAGAGAGGGAGTGAGAGAGGGAGCGAGAGAGAGAGAGAGGGAGCGAGAGAGAGAGAGAGGGAGCGAGAAAGGGAGAGAGAGAGGGAGCGAGAGAGAGAGAGAGAGAGAGAGAGAGGGAGCGAGAGAGGGAGCGTGAGAGAGAGAGAGAGAGAGAGAGAGAGGGAGAGAGAGAGAGGGAGAGAGGGAGAGAGAGAGAGAGAGGGAGAGCGAGAGAGAGAGAGAGAGAGAGAGAGGGAGCGAGAGAGGGAGAGAGAGAGAGAGAGAGAGAGAGAGGGAGCGAGAGAGAGAGAGAGAGAGGGAGAGAGAGAGAGAGGGAGCGAGAGAGGGAGAGAGAGAGGGAGCGAGAGAGAGAGAGAGGGAGCGAGAGAGGGAGAGAGAGAGGGAGCAAGAGAGAGAGAGAGAGAGAGGGAGCGAGAGAGGGAGCACGAGAGAGAGAGAGAGAGAGAGAGAGGGAGAGAGAGAGAGGGAGAGAGAGAGAGGGAGAGAGAGAAAGAGAGAGAGAGAGATGGAGAGAGAGAGAGGGAGAGCGGTGGTACTCTAACGTTCTAACGCTGGGTTTTAAAGGCATCTTTTTTCTTCCGTTATTGCTCCGCAAAAGTAAACTCGGAGTCAACTTTGGAGAACGGGCAGGGGATCTTCTAAGCTAATTTCAAGGCTGCTGCTCTGCACTTGTGCACTGATATTGCATGACATATTTTACCTTGACAAGAAATCTTGTTACATTTAAAGGAGCACGCCGACTTATTGGGACTTAGGCTTATTCACCGTATCCCCAGAGTTAGATAAGTCCATACATACCCTTCTCATCTCCGTGCGTGTCATAACTCTGTCTGACGCACCCACCGCTAGCCTATTTAGCACAGATCCTGGAGGTAACCGGCTCCAACTAGCGTACTGCTCCCAATAAGTGACAAAATAACGCCAACATTTTCCTATTTACTTGTTGTGAGTTGTATAGTCACAGCGTGTACAAAAACAAGGTCACACGAGACACAGCCACAGAGTGATTAGCGCAACACCTGAAAAGCACCGCTGTTACTCTCTGCTCCTCACCAAGGGGCTTCTCAGGTGCTGGGAGCAAATCACTCCGCCCAAGTAGCAGTGCTTCGCCTTCTGAGAATATAGTTCCCAGTATGTATACGGTTATAAGATGGCTGTGTCTCATGTGACTTTGTTATTTGTATATGCTGTGACTATACAACTCACAACAAGTAAATAGGAAAATTATTTTGTCACTTATTGGGAGCAGTAGGCTGGTTGGAGCTGGTTACCTCCAGGATCTGGGCTAAACTAGGCTAGCAGTGGGGGCGTCAGACAGAGTTACGACACGCACGGAGATGAGAAGGGTATGTATGGACTTATCTAACTCTGGGGGATACAGTTAATAAGCTAAAGTCCCAATAAATCGGCATGTTCCTTTAATCGTGGGGACGAGATCTCGTCACATCTCTACAAGTTACATATTTCTGTTTTAGTTTTAAAGGACATAAAAACAAAAATGTTATCATTTTGTTCTCATACCAGTAAATAATCAGTGAGATTTGTATGTCACTGTACACTTAGCTCTTTAGAATCCAAAAAAGGGTAAAAATGACCATGAAATGACATGGCATAATAATCTCTAATCTGTAATCTGCACAAAATAAAGTCTTCTGAAGCTAAACTTTTCTGCTTAAGGTTTAAAATTCCAACATTTCATTGTATATTTTAAAGCACAATAGCATCACAGTTATGACTCTAATCCCCTTTGTTGGTTATCAGTCTTATGTCATATTTGGAATATATTTACATGAAATACAGAGTAACCTGTTAATTTGATTAGTTAGCCTGGGAGCCAGACCAAGCTTGTGTTTCATTTGCTCAAGCAGATACATCTGGCCCTCTCTCGTTCAGACAGATTTCCAGCCAAAGAGAACCTGTGCGGGCCAATCACAACTGTTTATCTCATGTGGGGCGGGTTTAAGAGAATGACCGTCAGTGGAATGTAATTACCCGAACGTAGTTACTGGACGTAACTGGCAACCTCCACCCAATGCAACGCACCAAGCTCACGAAACTCCGATCAAACCATAGACTGTAAAAATAATGAAAGTAGCATCAGTAACGTCACCCATTAGTTTGTGGACTGCCGTTTTTAAGCCTTGAGTTTGGCAATTTAGCTGTTGCACTCTTGTTTTTTTTAAACTGGACGTGGTGATTTTTGACAAGAGGGTGGAGCTGGGGAGGATGACAGGGCCAAGCCAGTGTTTATGGTTGCATTGGCTCTGCGCTAAGCTAAATGCTAAAGAGGGAAAATTGCTGATTTTCAACCCTTCTGAAGCAAGTCATCCAGTGAAGATTTACCGGCAGGCGACCAAAATGTTCCAATTAAAGCATAACTCTTGTCAAAATGCAACTTAGGGTCTTTTTGTGAATGTACCAGAGTCAAACTTTAGTTTAAAAGCATATTTAGGATGGAAGCGTCACTTTTAAGATTTACCGTATTCTCGTTTTCGGTCAAATGGCCTCTTCTTAAAACACTAAGAAGGCTCGACACAACATGAGACTTTTCTTGAAGTATCACCAGGGGCTCTACACATGAACGGAAGCATTGAGAACATTGTTTGTGTACCCAGAGTTTACTAAAAAGAAAGGTTTTGAGCAACTCACATTAGCAGTTGTTGTTTACGCTATCCATTTTCCCAGTCCAAAATAGACGATCTCTGAATGCGAATGAACGGACTCCATAGGAGGAAATGTCATTCTTATATGAGGCTCCTTTTTCAACTACAAGGTCAATATTGTGTTTCACTAACGGCAAAACAACAAATTATCCGTGCATTTATATGGAGCTAAGCTTTTGGAGCTTTCCATCATTTTTGACTGGCTCGATAGACGGCGACCGGAAGAACTACAGCTACAGTGAGTTGTTAAAACCTTTCTTTTTAGTAAACTCTGTGTACACAAACAATGTTCTCAACGCTGGAGTTCATGTGTAGAGCCCCTGGTCATACTTCGAGCAAAGTCTCATGTTGTGTCGAGCCTTCTTAGTGTTTTAAAAATAGCTATTTTAAGGCTAGCATCAAAGTGCCCCTATTACTCCCATTCAAAAGGCCATTTGACCAAAAAACAAAAATACGGTAAATCTTAAAAGTGACGCTTCCATCCTAAACATGCTTTTAAACAAAAGTTTGACTCGGGTACATTCACAAAAAGACCCTAGGTTGCATTTTGGCGAGAGTTACGCTTTAACTTTGATGTGAAAACATACAGTGAGAGGGTCAAAGTTTGAGACGAAAACATGGAAGCACCCAAAACAAGTTCATGGCTATTTTAATGTACACAGTGCCATGGATAAGCATTGCTAAGCCTCTGTCCTGATTGACAGGTTGGCGTTTAGCCACGCCCTAAACCATGCCCTGCTTTATCATCAATTTTAAAACACATTGGACCATAATTTACAAAATTAACATCATGCTGTATTGAAGAATACTTGAACCTAGCAATTGAGACCTTAAACTCATTCTCAAAATGTTGACTGAGGTAATAAATCAAGTGAAAAATAGGGTCATTTTCCCCATAGACTTCTATAGAAAAAGACTCAATTTTGTAACCATGGAGTTGCTCCCTGCTGGAAATTAGACAAAATGCAGATTTAAGGCACTTCCATATTTTCTAGTTTCTTCAACTTTTCAGACCCGGAAGCTTCGTCCATTATTTTTACAGTCTATGGATCAAACTGTCTAACTAGGCGGTGCTGATCAAATATTAATCAAGCTTCTGTTACTGCATTTCCTATTTCTTGCCTAAAATGTTTCAGAAACATATTTTAGTGTACTGTTTAGCGGTAATTTAGAAGTTTGTGACCCTTCTGCCATTTTTTTCCTGCTTCAAAACGGACCAAGCATCGCCCCAACTTGCATGTGTCACTCAGTGCTACATCTTGCATTTGCTAACAGTTAGCTATTTGGGACCAGTCTATTTCCAGGAAAAAAACCATTAATTCCTAAAGTTGCATTGCTGATCTCTTTCTTCATCTGTTCTTCTTCTCTTCTTTTTCATTTGACTTCTTTCATTTTAGTTCAAATACAATATGGCAGTTTAACAGATTACAACAAGTATAACAATTTTGATGATCAAGCACGCAGTGCAAAATGGAGGAGAGTCTGGTCAAATTAGGATGTAATAATTCTCCACTTTACCAGGGTCAGAAAGGGCTTCACTTAAAGTGAGGTGCTGTATGTACATCATATTTTTTTTATCTAGCAACAGCTCATCCCTCTATATCACAACACTAGGCAAGCCTTTATGGGATGCTTCACCTTTACCTAAATATAATGCCATAATGAAAACTGTAATGTTAAATTGGAACATATTACCACTGCATTTAACACAAATTACAGGTGAGTTCAGTTTTAAAAAGGGAGTAAAATTAGCAATTAGTCAAAAAGAAATCATATTAAATGGCATATGACAGTGGGGATGTGAATGTGGATTAATGTACTGTGTAACTGCATTGGTTAAGTGTGTTAAACATTTCTTGAGGAAAGGAAATGTGAATGTATTGGTAGAACTATATTTTATTGATCATGTGGAATTATTAAATATAAATATATATATATATATATATATATATATATATATATATATATATATATATATATATATATATATATATATATATATATTTAATATATATTTAATATATAATATGGAAGTATTAATGTAACGTTTATTGTCTTGTTTTGTTTTTTGTTTAACTAATGGGGATCCTAAAAAAAAGTTATCCTCCTAAAAAAAATATATATATATATAGCTGTTACAGCATACAGATTTCAACTTTAAAACAACTAAACTTTGTCCCTGTGCTGTAATTTTAACAGGTCATAAACAATGATTCCTTTGATTTTTGACTTATTTTCTGAACCAATATATATGACAACACAATACATCATTCACTGAAAAGAAAGGTTTTAGCATCTCAAAGAAAAAAAACATGTTTTCAGTCACACTGAAAACAATACGAAGAGTAAAGCAATAGTAATGAGAAAAAAGGTAATGAGTAACCAGACAAGTCAAGTTATTATGTTGATTGTAAAGTATATTTCACTAAAAATGAATGGACCTAATAGAAAAACTTTGATCCATCATTTACGTCTTGACTATAAATGTTCCCTCTGTCGACACTGAATGGGATATGAGCAGAGATGTTGTAAACTAACTACATTCCTGATTGTTCTCAATTTCAGTCTCGGACAAGTTTCCATGTGTTTGACCAGGGACGCTTTGCCAAGGAAGTTCTACCAAAGTACTTTAAACACAATAATATGGCGAGCTTTGTTCGACAGCTCAACATGTGTGAGTACACTCATCTTGTCTTGTTTCTCTTGTCTTCTCTTCTCTCAATTTCAGTATGTGTTTATACTTTGTGTGTGTTTGTTCTTGTGTGTGTGGGTCTAGATGGTTTCCGTAAGGTGGTGAACATTGAGCAGAGCGGTCTGGTGAAGCCTGAGAGAGACGACACAGAGTTCCAACATCTGTACTTCCTCCAGGGACATGAACACATGCTGGAACACATAAAGAGGAAGGTATGGCAAAAATGGCAGATGTGATTTTTTATCAAATCACCTATGAAGGTGCTCTAGGCGATGTCACACGTTTTTTAGGCTACAACATTTTTTGTCACATACAGCAAACATCTCCTCACTATCCGCTCCCTGTCCACTGAACACACTGTCGAGATAGTTCACTCAAACCCACAAATGTTAGCCTCGTGATGGCGCTTGAGGAATAATCAGGGGATCACCAAAGTCATTAGGGTCCATCCTCTGGGGACCATGACTGTCCGAACAAAATTGTTGGCAATCCGCCCAATAGTTTTTGAGACCAAAGTGGACAGACTGCCATCCCTAGAGCCATGCTCTTAGTGTGGCTAAAAACACCACTGAATTCCTCCGCTCACAAACAGCAGAGGTAATGTGTGGTTGTATGTGCTGTATCTGAGTATGTTACCGAGTTAGGCTGTACTTTGTGTTCAGGTATCTATAGTGAAGAGTGAGGAGACCAAAGTTCGCCAGGAGGATCTCAGTAAACTGCTGTATGAAGTCCAGCTTCTCAGAACACAACAGGACAACATGGAGTGTCAGATGCAAGACATGAAACAGTGAGTATAGAGATTTTGTATCTATAGATCCTCAGGGACCTCAAAGTTCCACCTTCAATTTCTCTTGATTGGTTGTATATTATTTGGTTAATTGCAAATACACAGGCCCTGCATTATAACATTATCTTGAGGCCCTGTCTTGTAGAGGGACCTAAACTAGTTTTTAGACCTGGATTATTTTGGTTAATATTTTGCATATGTTGAATAAAATTGCTTGCCATTAAATGACACATAGGAAACCCAGGATCAGGTAGTATTCAGGATTACTGGTTGGTGTCAGGGTGTCTCAGTAAGTAATAGAATCTGCCATTTATAGTCTGCAGTGTGTGTACTGTACTCTTATTTCATTATCTCACCAGTACCTGAAACAGGATGCTCTCACCAACACAGCCTTGTGTAGTTTTAATGCATGGCTGATTTCCACTTAATGGGAACTTGGAAGTGACAGAGTACATGGCCAATGCACAGAGTGCACATGGAATGGACAGGGGTCAAAAGGTGCCCTACAACACATTTCTGCCCCTGGGCCCCCTTACAGTTTAATGTGGATATGGTGTAAAGGTTATGTACATAAAAACAAAAATTCTCAGGTCAGGTCAATTTGACACATTAGTAGGGCGCAGTCGTCACAAAATATTAAAACAGATCTCAAAAATTTGATTTGACAGTTAAATTTTTCCACTGAGTCATGGCGTAACAATTTTGTAAAAATTAAAACCTTAATGGCAAAGATTCTTTATGTTTCGTGAAGAAAATACATTTGTGATGCCTTATAGTTTACAATCAACATCCCCCCATCCCCCTTTAATCATAATTTAGGGGGGAATGTGAGAAGAGAGAGATGTTATTCCTCTTGCTAAATTGGAACAAATCACCCAGTGGGTGAACTGACTTTTTTCTCTAGAGGCTATTGTTGCTCAAAATAGCTGCTGTGTGTCCATTGTGTGGTAGAGCTGCATTGTGCTCTGTATTGTTTGCTAATGCGAGGAGAGAATGTTCACCTGCTCACCTGACTAACACACACACCAATAACCACATTCTTAGAAAGGATGACCAGATGTGTGCATGTGCACATGTACGGCCATGCATGTAGGTGTGGACAATGTTCTCTCACAATATATTCCGACACAGACTTTTGTCTTTAGTATTTTGTGCACACATGATGAAAAGAAAATCTCTATTCCTAAAACAGATAGAATGTATTGAGCTGCTGAAAAAGCTGTGCAGAAAGAGAGAGAGCTCACAGCTGAATTTTCAAGCTCTTTTTCACCTGAATTCACTCTGAAGGTTGGACTGCACTTGCACATCCTTGAAAGTCTTGTAATACAATCCTAAAAACACAGATATGTCCCTCCCAATATCCCAGCCTGGGACTGCTCTCCAGGCATATGCTTGTGACAATACTCTTGAGTAGCTTACTAGAAAATTACGTGGGGCGATAGCAGCTGAGCAATTTGCACCTACCATGCTACCATCACACAGTGGAAAAAGCTAAATAACTGTTAGGCTCTTCTTTACATATCTCTACAAGATCACATGTGCACCACCTTGGGGTGAACTGTCTAGAGGTAGCAAGATAACTAAAATAGTGTATAAACACACTTGCTGTGTCTCAAATTGCGCACTTCTGTACTTACAAGGGCTGGGACAATTTGCTTTTGTCCCGATTTGATTCTTTCACGATACATTGTGTGTGTGTGTGTGTGTGTGTGTGTGTGTGTGTGTGTGTGTGTGTGTGTGTGTGTGTGTGTGTGTGTGTTTGTGTGTTCTTGTTTAACTACATTCGTGGGGTCCAAAAACCGGGGAATACAGTATACTTGTGGGGTCTGCACAGCCTTGTGGGGCCAAAATGCTGGACCCCACAAGGTTAAAGGTCTGTTTGAGGGTTAAGACTTGGTTTTAGGATCAGGGTTAGAATTAGGTTATGGTTAGGGTGAGGGTAAGGGTTAAGGTTAGGCATTTGGTTGTGATGGTTAAGGTTAGGGTAAGGGGCTAGGGAATGCATTATGTCAATGATGGGTCCCTACAAAGATAGTGAAACAAACGTGTGTGTGTGTGTGTGTGTGTGTGTGTGTGTGTGTGTGTTTGTGTGTGTGTGTGTGTTATTGTAAGTGTGAGTAATCAGTGTGAGTGTCAGTATGTGTGTGCCATAAACAATAACTTGTATCTGTGTTGAAACAAGTGAAATAGTGTGTATATGCATGTTTTCTTCTTCAATGTGCACTGAGTGTGTATGTGTTCATATACTCATACTCGTTAAAGGTATAATCCAGGGGTAGATTTCAGTAGTATTGGTTTGTGATGGTTAAGGTTAGGGTAAGGGGCTAGGGAATGCATTATGTCAATGGCGGGTCCCCACAAAGATAGTGAGACACACTGTGTGTGTGTGTGTGTGTGTGTGTGTGTGTGTGTGTGTGTGTGTGTGTGAGTGTGTGTGTCTGTGTGTGTGTGTGTGTGTGTGTGTGTGTGTGTGTGTGTGTGTGTGTGTGTGTGTGTGTGTGAGTGTGTGTGTCTGTGTGTGTGTGTGTGTGTGTGTGTGTGAGATGAACAATAAGTCATATCTTAGTCAAACACCAACATTTAAATGACATGCTAATCCCATTAACCTTTCAATTAGATTGCAGGGTTAGTTGTTTTGAAGCTGTGATAGGCAATTTGTTTTTTGGCGTAGTTTGGCAAAAATTCCATATTAACTTTTAAGCATATTATTCAAGTGGTGTAAGTGAAAACTAGACTTCTGCATCTCCCCTTGGCTCTGTTTTTAGGCTTTGGAAAATGTAGCCCATCAGGGGAGACTTTGCCCAATCACAGGTAATTTCAGAGAGATAGAGTGTTCTTATTGCGACAGAGAGGGGAGAGGGAGAGCTGCAGGAAGAGGTCTCACTTTACTTCTCTTACTTTACTCGCCTTCTGAGGCTTTAAAGAGAGAGCTGCGTGAAATCTGAAATCATTTTTTGATCCCGTTGGAATTGAGCCATGAATAACACATTTAAAATTAAAAAGATAATTTTGCAAGTCTCAGTTAGAAACTCTACTCACCCCAAAGTCGCATTTGTGACGTCTTGTTGAAGCTACCATGCCTTTGTTTCGTACCAGGGCGAAATGTTACTCACAAGCAAAAGGTCTTGCTCGTTCTTTCCTTTCTCGGCTGCTAAAAAGACGCTGGATACAACACATTAGGTAAGATAACGTTACATGTGTTGTGTAACATAGCTAAGTTAGCTAGCTCGCAAGCAAGCTGGGCAGCAAGCAAGGTGACGTAAATTGTGTGAGACGAGATATAGAGTTTGGTTTCACACAAAAATTAAGTAGTACTACGACAAATGGTTACTTTCTTGACTTGCAAAATCTTTTAAATTGAGGAACATCATATGTGTAACTCATGGCTCAATTCAAACGGGTTTAAGATAAGGTCTTAGGAACTTCACCTCTGCATTCAAGGCCAGAATTGTGAGGAAGAAAAGATTTGGAGGCTATTAAACTGTTGTAATGTGTGTTGTCCTATAAAACAAGCCACTTTCTTTAATAGGCTTCAGATTTCTAACCAAGTGAAAATGGAAACAACTTTTACAAGGATTATATCTATCTATCTATCTATCTATCTATCTATCTATCTATCTATCTATCTATATATCTATCTATCTATCTATCTATCTATCTATCTCCTGCCTCTAACATCTTCCTCCTCCTGTGTGCAGGCAGAATGAAGTGCTGTGGAGAGAGGTGGTCTCACTGAGACAGAATCACACACAGCAACAGAAAGTCATGAACAAGGTAAGTCTCTGTGTGTGTGTGTGTGTGTGTGTGTGTGTGTGTGTGTGTGTGTGTGTGTGTGTGTGTGTGTGTGTGTGTTATTGTAAGTGTGAGTATCAGTGTGAGTGTCAGTATGTGTGTGCCATAAACAATAACTTGTATCTGTGTTGAAACAAGTGAAATAGTGTGTATATGCATGTTTTCTTCTTCAATGTGCACTGAGTGTGTATGTGTACATATACTCATACTCGTTAAAGGTATAATCCAGGGGTAGATTTCAGTAGTATTACCACTTCTTCTGTTACCTACCACTAGTACTACTACTACTATAAGTGATGCAACCAGCCAGAGCTCTGCAATTGTGTGACATATTGTTATTTTTACCTCAACACATGTATTTACTAACAGCTAGAGTTACAAGTTGCTTTGATTTTACATACACAACATATATCAGATAAACCTACAAAGTATTATACGTTATTATAGATAAAGATAATTATTTGGTCATACAGCATATGACAACTACAGTATTGTATAAGATCCATACACCCAAAAACATGTTTTGATGGGATGGCACAGGGTGGGTTATGGTCATACAACTTATTTCCCTTTTCGTGTGTGTGTGTGTGTGTGTGTGTGTGTGTGTGTGTGTGTGTGTGTGTCTGTTTGTTTGAGGACGATGCTGATTCATGTTGTGCTTTTCCATTGCCAGCTGATTCAGTTTCTGTTCAGCCAGATGCAGTCCAACCCACCCAGCACTGTGGGCCTAAAGAGAAAGCTGTGAGTACATGCATGCAAGCATACACGCACACGCGCACGCACGCACACACACACACACACACACACACACACACACACACACACACACACACACACACACACACACACACACACACACAGTGGAGCAATCAACAAAAGTGAGACAAACAGGGCCACAGTGGGGCAGAGGGAAGGGCTGGCTCAGCTGACACACTGAACAATCTAACTCAACAAGCACTGTGAATGGAGACAAGTGCTGAATCAGTCAGTCAGACACGCACACACACACACACACACACACACACACACACACACACACTGACTGACCCACGCACGCACACGCAAACACAGCGAAGGCAGAGCAGAGTGTATGACCCTGCTACAGCCTATGTGTGTAAAATGCTGGTTCAGCTTTGCTGTGGAGTGTGAACAAGGCCGACATGAGAAAGGAAAGGCACGTTGGAACACAAAAGTGCTATAGAAATGTATCTTTCAGAGTTAATATGCTACCTTGGCAAAGGTGCAATTTTGCCCCATGTTTTATGGCCTAGCTTTCCTAATGACTCTGACTGTCCACCATCTGTGTTTAGCATCTTCCCACTCTCATGACTCACTCGGCCCTTCTCTCTCCCCCCTCATTTCCTGTCACCACTCCACAAGACTAGCAGCACTGTGAAACTGTTGTTGCTAACATCAGCAGCAAATGCTATTGTGTTCACAATAGCAATGCTAACATGTTGATCTTTACCGGGTATTTTACCATTTCTAAAGTTGGTATTCATACTCAATGTCACGTTTCTATCATGTTATCGAGAGAAATGTATGTGTACCAACAAACTTAGCTCTAAATGTGCAGTGTACAAATTCAACAGAGAGTTGATGACCTTTACTCGCCTTCTGAGGCTTTAAAGAGAGAGCTGTGTGAAATCTGAAATCATTTTTTGATCCTGTTGGAATTGAGCCATGAATAACACATATAATGTTTGAAAATTTAAAAGATAATTTTGCAAGTCAAAAAAGTCTCAGTTAGAAACTCTACTCACCCCAAAGTCGCATTTGTGACGTCTTGTTGAAGCTACCATGCCTTTGTTTCGTACCAGGGCGAAATGTTACTCACAAGCAAAAGGTCTTGCTCGTTCTTTCCTTTCTCGGCTGCTAAAAAGACGCTGGATACAACACATTAGGTAAGATAACGTTACATGTGTTGTGTAACATAGCTAAGTTAGCTAGCTCGCAAGCAAGCTGGGCAGCAAGCAAGGTGACGTAAATTGTGTGAGACGAGATATAGAGTTTGGTTTCACACAAATGCATGACATAATTTCAAATGTCATGCATTTGAAATTATGTGACAGCAACATATAGCATTAATAGTGATACACAGTAGTGATACACAGCAGTGTGGTGAATAAGTGATATACGCTACACAAAATCCAACATTTGTATCATTCAGCACTTTCAAAAAGTGCTAAAAGTAAACTAAACCAATGTCTACGGTGCTTAGCAAACGGTGACGAAAAAACAACTGGATAAACTCTCATCTTGTTCATCTAAAATGCATGTTTGTGGCATTCATATGTCAAGACTTTCACTAACATTATGTTGGACAGCTAATTTACCTGATGGGCCACAGTCTAAAGAAAATGACACCACCCAAACTAGCAGTCAGTCCGACCGGCAATGAGATGTTGCTGTTGTAATGCTAGATTTGGTTTATCAAAGACGTAGCAAAGCAATACAGTGCAGAAAATAAGCACAGCAAACATGTTTAACTATATAGCTATAAAAAGTACAGTTACAAGTCAACAAGTTTGTCGATTTCACATATCTCCACAATTCAAATCAACTGTTGTCAACCCGGAAGTGATTTTTGTGTTAGCGCAAAGTCACGGTGATTCAGTCTGCAAAGCTTCCATCTGCAACTGGTTATATTCATTCATTAATTAGTACTCTGATGATGATGATAATGATGATGATGATGATGATGATGATGATGATGATGATGATGATGATGATGATGATTCCCTGCTGTGATTGACTGCCGATGTGTAATTGATTGAAAACAAATGTCTGTAGGCCCTTAATGTTGGACGATGGCTCTCCCAGCCCTCCTGCCTCCAAGTTCAGCCATAGTCACCCAATGGAGCCCATGCATGAGTCCTTCTACATCCAGTCGGTGAGAAAATATGAAAGTGATACATCTATTGTGTTTACCACTGTGCTTCATAACCCCTAAAGTCTGGTAAACATGTATCAAATGAGATTATCTTAATTTGGGTCTTTTTTTAGAGGCATAAATAACATGTATCTATCTGTATCAGAAATGAATGTCCTATAGAAGTGTCAGTGCTCTGCAGCCTTTTGTTGATGAGACCATTTTGCTGGGAACTATAAGTAAGCTACTGTGCTGCTGACCTTCCACATTTAGCACAAATGGCACTGGCAGCCACATGCAGTAAACACCTACTTTACATTTACTGGCTGGCCTTTCTAATTGCTTGGCCATGTTTCAATTTGTCCAGTTGATTTACCACACACCATTCGTAATACAGAAGGTATCATTCAACAATCAGACTTTTATTTTATCTGTTCTTATGATATGGCATATCCACCACATCACAGTGAATATATATTATCTGGACATAATTCTTCTTTATCCGGCTGCCATCGCTCTAGCTGTTATGTTATATCACCACTAGAGGGAGGCAGTGCGCAGAAACACATTTGGAGGGCTATGGACGTGCTGTGTATGATTATAACAGGCTGTACAAACTAAAGCGCTGGATTTCATCCCAGTTTGTAAAGTTTGTAAAAATAATCACACAGGTGACACACTTCCCTACAAAGGCAGAGAGCAGTAACTACAATAGCAGGGAATCTTAGATTGATCAGCAAAGTGCTGAGCAAATGGAAAGGTTGTAATGTCTTCATTTGATCCATTTTGAGGCAGTTTTTTTACCCCCAAATGTCACTGTCATGATGACCATACATGACATCTAATAAAATGTAAATTCTGCACCCTGCCATCGGATAAGCTTATAAGAATGCTTTTGCCAGCTTTTTTGTCCATTTAAATTATTTTGTTTCAGAAAATAAACTATATTTAGACCTTGAGTCTCTATCTTTGTTAATTAAAATATGAGATTTAAATCTATAGTTTTAATAACAACACATCAAACAATATAAATTTCATCTGAGTCAAAAGCTGATGGCAAAGCTCCTCTACTAAGCTAGGCTTGTTAGCCAAACCTATTTAGCTGTTTTTTTTTTCTTTTTTTCTCTCCATTAAAACTAGATTTAGCTACTGACTCATTACTGTAAATAATGGTGGATATCAACCTGAATTACAGACAAGATACTGGTTCATCAAAATGTATGTTTTTTTATTAAAGAGAGAGCTGGGGGGGGTACATTTAGCTTTAGCCAAGGCTAGCTTGTGGCTACTGTATCTTACCATCTTGCTTTAACTTGACTCTGTTGCTTAGGCTGTGTAGTTGTCTGTTTCTCTGTAAGAGTGCAGTAAGTGCGACAGTGGGTTTTATAGCCCAGATATTATCAAGCCACCGTTCAGTTATTGCTACCTGGGCCGCTCTACATAACCAAAATGCAGTCACTGCACAGCTAAAGTGCGGTTAGACTTGGTTTTTGGCCCCATTTTGTAGTTACTGCAGATGTTATATGCTGTTTTCATGGAAATACGTCCATGTGCCGCATTCATTTTATACGGTAAAACAAATCCTTTGATTCTGGTTTTATTCAACAACCAAATTATGTATTTATTGTGTTTTGTAGGACAGTATAGGCCTGCTATGAATCTGTTTTAATTGTAAATGAGCAACACTGTGGGCCCAAAATGAGAAAAAAGAGAGTTTTTACTAGAAGAGACAAGACAAGAGCAAACACACATCACACTCATCTCTTCTTCCTCAGCCTTCCAGTGATACCGCTTCTTGCTCTACTAGTGGGCTCACAGGAGGACCAATTATATCAGATGTTACTGACATGTCTCAGGCCAGTATGGCCCTCCAGATGCAGCCTGATGAGACTAGGTGAGTGATGCAATATACTGTAACATTACTATTTCCCATAAAAGTAACCCCCACAATTAGCTCTACAGCTATTGCAGCATAGGAGTCTAGGATGTTGTGAAAGAGGTCATGGATATTGGATCATAAAACTGTGCTGTCTATATATGTATTCAGAGTAGAGCACAGTTTATGCATCAAACTGTTAGCGGGCTTATCTAATGGAGAAAAGCATGATAGAACATGGCAAAATGAACAAAACTAACCCTGTTTCAAGGTTTTCTTGACCCACCTAATACTACTGCAGTTATCTTTTGACTCACAGTTTTTGACTCTACCAACAGGGAGAAGTGCATGATGCTAATCAAAGAAGAGCCAGTAAGTCCAGGAGTGAGAGGAGGAGGGAAAGGAGGCAGCTTAGGGGGAGGAGAGGCTGTAGCGTTGACCTCCTCCTGTGAGGTGTGTTCCTCAGAACCTCCTGTTCTCCCTGTCGCTATGGTCCAGTCTGTTCTGGAGGGGAGGGGCTCTGTGGCTTCTATGATGGAGAAGAGGAGCAAGAGACCTTCCCTAGACAGGTAGCTGCTCAAACTAGATAGACATACATACAGTAGACAATTCAATGTACACAAAGATGTTTGTAAAGTAATGCAAGCAATGAGCAAGGGACCCTGTGTGTATGTGTTTATATATTACATATTAATGTGTGTGTGTGTGTGTGTGTGTGTGTGTGTGTGTGTGTGTGTGTGTGTGTGTGTGTGTGTGTGTGTGTGTGTGTGTGTGCGTGTGTGCGTGTGCGTCTGCGTGCGGGTGTGTGTGTGTGTGTGTGTGCGTGTGTGCGTGTGCGTCTGCGTGCGGGTGTGTGTGTGTGTGTGTGTGTGTGTGTGTGTGTGTGTGTGTTTGTGTGTTTGCAGAGTGGAAGTTTCAGATGCAGTGGAGAATGTGGACATGAGCCTGGAGGAGCTGCAGCAGCTGCTGCTCAGGAGCCATCAGCAGAGCACTGTGGAAGCTGGAACCAGCGCTGTTATGGATGTCAGTAGCTTTGTGCTATACAACTTGTTTAACTGCATGTAGATTCAGATGTGTCCGATATTTGAAATTTCAAACTGGTAGTTGTGTCTGTCATTGCTTAAACAGCCAATAACTTGAACTGTTCCTTCATATTGACCTACACTGATAAATGTTTTTCTCACTCCTGTTTCTCTCTCTCTCTATCTCTCTCTCTCTCGCTCTCTCTGTAGCCCTTCAGTTTAAGCCTGCCTCTGACTGAGTGGAACTTCACTGAGATGGAGTCCAACCTCAAATCAGTAAGTTGTAAAGTGTGAGAGCTGCACTTGGACAGAGCTTGGAGGAGGATGATTTCAGGAGTAACCTGCTTCTTTTAATCATGCAACGTAATGACATCTCCTCTGCTTAACTACTTTACTCTCATCCCAAAATGTATATGACACTACAAGTATTACATTGCCTATTGAGTCTAGTTTTAGGGAGGAGGTCTTTAAATCTGCATTAACTGTTTTTTGGCCACTTTGAGGCACCGCAACAAGCTGTCAGCACAACATTGGCATCACCTTATAAAGTTGATATGGTGAATATGTTTCAACCAGTTGCCACCCGCCCCAAACTCAGCAGACACAGAGCAAAATTATCATTCATTTGGAGTTTTGTTTGTGTCCTCCTGGCAAATGTATGTCACATATGCACTAGGGCTGCACAATGTGAGGAAAATATCTATTTGCGATTCTTTTGACTGATATTACGATTGCGATATGATCCACGATATTGGAGGGAATTTTATTTTTGTGTCATTATTCTTATTTTCCTAGTAAAATATTAAAATAAAAAAAAAATTAAATGATTATAATGTGATTTTTTTTCAAGGATCTGTACAAAACAAAGATTTTTTTCTTTAGTCTGTAGGATACAATTTGTAGGCTGGAGCACCACAATACTTAATTCAGAAGTGTTTGACACATGTTATGCCTTTAACAAACATCGCGCCCCCCACTTGCGATTTGGATATTGCAGTAGTCCATATTGCGATTTCGATAAAATTGCGATTAATTGTGCAGCCCTAATATGCACACTTCCTTTAGGTTTGTTTTTGTCAAAAAAAATCTAATAATTTTCTCATTAGCAGCTAAACATTCAACAGCTACTTGCTAACTTTGTCTGTCTGTCTGCACAGCCTGAGACTGAACCAAAACATCAACTCATTTAGAAGTTCTTTACTTATGTGCAGCAGACATCTCCCTACACCACGACGCTTGGTCAAGTGCCTTTGGTGTTGTTATTGACGCTAAAAATCTCATTTTGCGTCCGATCTAAACGCGCTGGGTCGGGACTATTAGGTTTAGGGAAAGATCGATGGTGGGCTTATAAAAGGTGCATTTACGTGACACGTGGGACAAGAATGGGACAGTTGGTTTTAGAAAAGAAGAACGCAACAGTTGGGTTTAGGACCCAACTGTGAAAGTCCTGTGTTGTTTGACCCAACCAACATCCCCACGCGGAATTTCAGGCTTTCATACTACTTTCTACCGCTGTCGTTCTTAAAACTACGTCATATTCACGCGCCGCGGAGCTGCTACTCTGCCCGGTGCGTTCCATACACATGCTGAAGGGTGCTTATTGCATCGTATCTGACGCTGAGAGCCAATGACCAAGCGCCCCGTATTTTAGGAGTTGGGAGTGAGAATGGGTTGTACACCACACCATGCCTGGTGGGTCTTCATCTTTTCAGGTTGTCCAGAGCAAAAACAGCACTGTCTTAGAGGTTCATACTTGTATTTTGTGTTTCTACTAGAACATGTTTACATACTTTAATGTTCAAAAAGAACTTTTTATTTTTCTTGTACTACCGAAAAAGCGCCAATCTGCTCTGATTGTTCAGCGTTTCTGGGTCTCCGCATCTGCTCCGCTCTATGGATGTATAATAAGAATACAGTGTTGGCGGTGGGCCCCTGTTCATTCCTATGACAGTTGCTCAGTAGCGCACTATGGAGTCCATAGAGCAGGCGCACTAGAGACTTCCGCCGGCTGAGTCGGCTACTTCTGGTTTAGCGCTCCGCTAATTTGAATAGGGATTAAAGGATTTAATTGTGCGTTTTTTCTAGACTTTCAAACTTTCAAATTTCAAATTCTGATAGTGATACGAGTCATTTTGGGAGGGGTGTAACACTCAAAAAAACATATCCACTACTCTTTCGCCATGTAAGTCTATGGGAAAAAGTCATTTTGGGCCCCATTGCATCATGTGACAGACCAGGAAGTTGTAACTACACTGTTTGGCCACTATGTAAAATGGGCTTCAAAGCCTGCCGCACTTCCTTGAGGAGCCTGCTCTGCTCTGACCTGACATGTTCCAGCAGGAACGTGATCTGAAATTAACATCTGCAATCAAGATTACAGGTTTCTGCCCCCCACTCCCCTCTTCAAAGTTTGCTAGAAAACAATCAATAATGTCGTTGAAGTGCAATTTTCTTTCCACCTTGCATTGAATAGAGGGTGAGGCTTTACATTGTCGGGATCACTGTAAATAGTCTTTCATGCGGTTGTGTAAAGCTCTCCCACCACCAGCAACCATTGCAGAAAGAGTACAAAACAGCCTGATAGTATACAGCACCTCTCCAAATCCTCTCTGCTTTTTAAAGATTGCATTTAACAGCTGAAGCAGAGAGAAGTTAGGTGGGAAATTGCTGCCATGAAATCATAAATGATTTGGTTTGGTAGTGAAGACTTGTTTGCCTGATAAGCCTTATGGAATGTGTCCTCATGTCAAACAGCAGTTAGTTCTTTTAATGATGTCCAAATCACTGATCATTAGGGGTGGGAATCACCAGAGGCCTCACGATACAATATCATCACGAAACTGAGGTCATGATACAATATTATTGTGATTTTAAACATATTGCAATATTCTGGGCTATATTGCAATTTATTACCTTTTTTCTAACTTCAAATGTTTCCCAATTTCAAATTATGTCCCCAAAAGGAAACTTTGTCAACATTTGTTTTATCTAAAAATATACGTTTCTCAGTTTGTTCATCTCACTTCAATTTTATTGCTGCAAAATGGGATAGTCAAGCAGACAAACTGACCAACATATACAGTACATAATAATGATCGATACTTGGCGTCTGTGTATCGATACAGTATTGCCACAGGAAATATCACGATACTATGCTGTATCGATTTTTCCCCCACCACTACTGATTATGCTGTTGCAACATGTACCACTGTGTTGCAAAATACAATCACTGAATCTCTTGAACTCATCTTTGTCCGTCTCATCATGATATCCATCGATAAGATTTGACTGGCACTCTTTTAATTACGTCATCTTGTTGTGCCCTATTCTTCTGCAATGGTTTATTGGCACCTGACTGGAGAATTAGCTCCACTATTTGTCTTGCCCAGCTCCATATATTTGCTCCTCTCTCTGTCTCTCTCATTCTATGTCTCTCTCGTTCTGTTTCTCTCTCTCTCTCTCTCTCGTTCTGTTTCTCTCTCTCTCTCTCTCTCTCTCTCTCTCTCTCTCTCTCTCTCTCTCTCTCTCTCTTTCTCTCTATCTATCTCTATCTCTCTTTATCCTCAGTTCCTCATTACTGCTGCTGATTCTCTTCCACCTCGTCTTCCTCTCTTGCCTGACTGGGCTACACTTGCACCAGCCAAATATACCCAGCGAGAGCTGTTGACTAGTTAATGTAGCTTAACAGAAGCACTTTAATGCAAGAGGATGCGGTGGATGTGCTTTTAGAAAATAGCCATCTGGTCTATGTGGGTTTGAATCATCCCTGGCCACATTGCCAGATGACCACAACCAGGGCTCTTCACCTATATTAGCAACAAAGTGGAGCAAAAAGCGCTGTATCATGGGTGTGAACTTAATGTTGTTGGTGCATTTGTTGGCAGCCCAACTTCTGCATGAAGGGACAGGACTTCTAACATCAAATAACCGTTATATTCTGCTGAATGAACACATGGTAAAGATGTTGGATAACAGATATCCAACTTATAGATAGCACAAATGTTCTTTGTTATGAAATTAAGGGTTAGGGTTAAAGTATGTGTGCATGTGTTTTTTCTTTCACAGTACATGTTCCAGAACCAGGAAGCGGAGGCTTTTCCAGCTACTGGCTGTGAGGAACAGTGATCGATCTCGATGGTCTTTTCTGAAGGTGAAGGTAACGATCCTGTGACTTGATCTGTTAGTGAACTGGTCAGTATAACAACATCTGGAGCAAACAAATCTTAGGATAACGATAGTGATATTATATATTTTGTATGTCAACAAATCTCATGAAAACACCTTACCCAACAATATGTTAGTGTCTTTAAATGCTTTCTGACTGCCCCAGCCTGTCTGTGGAACTTCGCCCCAAAGCCCATTGGTCCAATGGTTTCCTACTGATTCGAAACAATATTTAAAAATGGTTATGAATATATACTTTCCTTACTTTCCTGCTGGTTCTAACCTTGCTATCAGGACTTTGTACATGTTTTCACATAAATGTACAGTTAGTTGTCACGGCACAACCACAACTCTGGGAAACTTGATATTATCGTTACGTTTAGGGCTTCCAGAGCTTTGTTTACTCGTACATATGAAACTCCAGAGACTAGCGCTAGCCCGCCAGGCTAAAGGTAAAGTGGAAGGCCTACCTGTCACTCTTCGTCTTCCATCCAGCTCCGTGCTTAACCGGCATTGATTACCCTCGATGCGCCCGAATTTGTAGACATTTAAGACGCGGACAAAACGTTAACGCAACTTGATGGGGAAAAGGAGGATTCGTTACGGCATTTCAAAAATGCATGGCTTTCTCCCCGACTCTCTCAGTCTGTCCTCAACTTTCGCTTTTGTAAACTCTGATGCAGTTAAGCCACACCCATCTCAGCCTGGCGCTAGGCCAAAACAGCCAATAGGAAAAGACTGTGCCGTGACATAGTCTTCCACTATATTGAGAAGTGGAGGCATCCAAATGCCCCAACAGAGCAATCAATGCGCCATTGCAGCCAAGTAGCCTTCCGGTATTAGCTTTTTTCAGGCTTCTGAATTGGCAACATGCCAACATCTTCTTCTTTCTGTGATTGGCCGAATTATTTTTTTTAAATGGGGATTTTTTTTTTAAATAGTGCTTGTGTGGACAGATAATTTTTTTTGAGAATGAAGGAAGGAAAAACCCTGTTTTCAAAAATACTTGTGTTATCATAAATAAAATAAATAAAATTGAATTGAATTATTACAATTACTGGTTCCAGCAGGAAAAGAACACAACTCACACACAACCCGAATACAGGTTCGGAACACAGGTAGTCACTCCAAAACTCAGGCAAAGGTTTCACACCTGCCTTGCTTAGTTTGGTTGAATTAAACCCTGGAGCGTTTACCCCTTGCAGTTTGTTTGAGCAGGTGTGAAGGCAGCAATCACACTGTGCAGACCGAAACAACCAGAATAGTCTGGATACAAATAAACTCTGGTGCGCTTCAGTACGGTTTCATTTGTGGTACGAATGTGCTCCAACCACGATCCGACTCAACTACCAGGTGTACTCTGAAAGTTTGAGCTAAATGGCTCCTGTAGTGAGCTGTGCTTTATAATCTGCAATGTGGCAGAACTTACAAACTGTAGCAGCTTGCAATGTTTCTCCCACAAAAAGCTTGCCGTCACCCAGTCAAACCAGCTGCCGCTAAAGTTGGAGACAGACGCCGGCAAAGAAGAGCGAAGTCTCAGAGAGCAGAGTCGACATAGTAACGTCACTCACAAAACAATGTCTGAAAAATGATTTCAGTGAAATGAACTGGTTTGACCATCGAGATGCAAGAAATATGCACTAGTCCAGAACACAGGACCTTCTTCCTGTATTTACTTTCTTGCTCCCGCCCTAGACACATCTGACCAATAAGCGTGGTTTGTAGTGATGCATTTTTGTTCGCTTGGATTGATTGTGACCCAAATGAAACCGAACCAAGGGGAAAATGCTCCAAGTTTACAAACTCATCAACTGATTTGGACCAGAGCAAAGGAACTACAGGTGTGAAAACACCCTTAGTCTAAGATGCAGAATAATGTTCCAAAAAAACACAACGGGGCTTTCACACATGACTTTTTTATCCCTCTTGGTGCGGTTTGTGTGGCCATGTGTGAATACAGCAATCGCACTAGGGTGCGCACTAAAAGCGGACCAAACAAGCGTACCAAGACCTCCTTGATGAGGTGGTCTCGGTACGCTTTCAAACGAACTCTGGAGCGGTTCATTTATGGTGAGAACGGGAGCCGACCTCGAACTGCACCAACTGTGTACTCCACAAGTCAGAGCAAAATGCATTTAGCTCTGACTTGACATTTACATTAGCTCACAAGAAACAATGTCTGGAAAATGATTTAAATGAAATGAGCTGGTTTGACCACAGAGATGAGAGAAATATGCACTAGTCCAGTACGCGGGACCTTCTTCCTGTATTTACTTTCTTGCTCCTACCCCAGGCACATCTGACCAATGAGCGGTGGCAGTGATGCATTTTGGTACACTTGGATTTCTCTCCGTTTGAAACGATACCTAAACCAAGGGGAAAATGCTCCAACTTTACAAACTTATCAACTGATTTGGACCAGAGCATACATACTATAGGTGTAAAAAATGCCCTAAGAAAACACAAGGAACAGTTTTGTCACGTTAGGAAGGGAACATTATACTATCAGTATGGAGAGGAGGGATGTATACAGCAACCAGTAACTGTACATATGGCATATAAGTATCTTATTAACACAGAATTGAACAAATCCAGACCTATACTGTTGTTTTCCTTCATGTGTAACTGATGGAGATGCTGTGCATGCCCGAAGACTGACCCTGTCATCTCTTCTGTTTTCTCACCTCAGGCCACAGAAGCTGATGTCCTCCTCATTATCGAATATCTGCATGGGTTTGATCCCATGGCCCTGCCAGGCTGTTTCTTACACTTGGCTTTACTTTCTTTCTTTTCCATTCACATACCTACAAAATGCAGCAATGAAAAAGCCTGTACCCTTATATTTCCTGGCCAGCTGACTGCCATTAGGCCCATCAGCCACCGGCTTTGTGGGCATCACCGCTGTCTGCATGAGGAAAGACACTGCTCTAAGTTTTACATAGTGACCCAAACAAACCAGTGTGTTTTCACATAATAATATCTAGACTCCAATATAAAAGCCAGCTGGATGCAGACAGTGCATTCTTGGCTCCAGCACTTTAGTCTTTGTGTGAGAGGGAGTTCCTGCTTGTGGAAGTGACTTTTTCCTCCTCTACTGTATACAGAATATATTACAGCTGTACAAATGAATATTTTTATTATTTTATCCTTATTACAAAAAATACTGTACTTGTATCCAAGAGAAACCTATCTTGGGGGGCAATGTAGCATACTGTATATTACAAGTTATGTGATTTTTTTTTTCAGTCCGTGTAAGAGTGTTGAAAATGTAAGTGCTCCTCATATATTTCATGCATTTCAAATCACGATAAATGTGTTGAGATAGATCAGAGGTGAGTTAGCCTTCTGTGATATGAAAGGTTCTTCCAGCAAAAAAATATGGATTCCAGCCACTCTAAAATCTGTTAAGAAACCTTTAGTTTTTTTTAAACATATCACGAAAGGAGGTTTTACACACTGAAGCACCCATCTAATGTATCTTTGCACAGGCCTGACATGTAGCTAGAGACATAGAGTTACTTCTCTTCTGTCTATTTAAATGTGAAGTTTAAAGGAAATATTAAAATATAGACTTCTCATTTGACAAAACCATGAACACCACTGCATTTTTGCACAATCTGTATCACTATTTATATATAGTTATGACAACAGCTCATATATTTTCTGTTTGTAGATGACCAACGCTTTGTTGCTCTACACATGCATGTCTAAATACTAAATACTGGCCTCAATAACAGGGTTTTTCAAAACTCAAAAGCAAAATTAAGACTTGGAGACATGATGTCTCTGAATGTTACTGCTGTTCTGAGTTGGAAACAAAGGCCACACATTGAGTTAAGACTTGAGTGTGCATGGAACATAGAAAACCCTGATAGAAAGTCAAGACAGTGGGATACTACTTTTCATACTTTGTAAAGCAGAAAGAGAGAGAGAGAGAGAGAGAGAGAGAGAGAGAGAGAGAGAGAGAGAGAGAGAGAGAGAGAGAGCGAGAGAGAGAGAGAGAGAAAAAAAATTAAGAATACTCAACTGTCCAGGAGCCAGTCTTTTAAAAGATTACATTATGGTTGACTGCATTTAATTAAATGTATGGTGAGGTGGTTACTTGAGAATTGAATCTGTTATAGAACCATAAATACCTGCTTGAAGAAATGCATATTAATTCTTCTGGATTGCTAAAGATGATCAATAACCATTTGATGTAAAATATTAGTCCTCAGCACTGGTTGCAGGCAACAGTTTAAAGGTTAACTTAATGCTAAAAATTCTTTTGGAAAAACTTCCTGGAGATGAGTTGAATCGTGCAATACTGTACAGAACTGTGAGAACTCATACAATTGCAATACATGGATGACCATAGGAATGTAGGAAACAGCAACTGTGAGTATTAATGGATAATGTTAGCCTGTGAGTCTAAAAGCCCTGCTAGCTCTTAACACTGGGTCGGACAAAATCTTCAACCTGTAGTTTCAGTTTTGGGAAGGAGCTCGTCAGCTACAACTTAGCCTCCGGCAAGGCTACGATGGCTCCATAGCTATGCCGCAACCCCTTAAAGCGTAACTCTCGCCAAAATGCAACCTAGGGTCTTTTTGTGAATGTACCCGAGTCAAACTTTAGTTTAAAAGCATAATTAGGACGGAATAGCCACTTTTAAGATTTACCGTATTTTCGTTTTTTGGTCAAATGGCCTTTTGAATGGGAGTAATAGGGGCACTTTTATGCTAGCCTCAAAATAGCTATTTTTAAAACACTAAGAAGGCTCGACACAACATGAAACTTTGCTTGAAGTATGACCAGGGGCTCTACACCTTAACGGAAGCATTGAGAACATTGTTTGTGTACCCAGAGTTTACTAAAAAGAAAGGTTTTGAGCAACTCACATTAGCAGTTGTTGTTTACGCTATCCGCCATTTTCCCAGTCCAAAATAGACGATCTCCGAATGTGAATGAACTAACGACAAAACAACGAATTATCAGTGCATTTATATGGAACTAAGCTTTTGGAGCTTTCCATCTTTACTCTCCTCCCTCGACTATTTTTAACTGGTTCAATAGACGGCGACCGGAAGAACAACAGCTACAGTGAGTTGCTCAAAACCTTTCTTTTTAGTAAACTTTGTGTACGCAAACAATGTTGTCAATGCTTTCGTTAAGGTGTAGAGCCCCTGATGATACTACAAGCAAAGTCTCATGTTGTGTCGAGCCTTCTTAGTGTTTTAAAAATAGCTATTTTGAGGCTAGCATAAAAGTGCCGCTAGCACTCCCATTCAAAAGGCCATTTGACCAAAAAACGAAAACGGTAAATCTTAAAAGTGGCGATTCCTAAATATGCTTTTAAACAAAAGTTTGACTCTGGTACATTCACAAAAAGACCCTAGGTTGCATTTTGGCAAGAGTTACACTTTAATGCAGAACTATAAATCCAGGTTTGATAAAGATTTTAACTAACTGAACGAGCAGCCGACCAGCATCTTCAAAGTCAGAGCTACACACTGCTGCTAGCAAGGCTAAAAAGCGGGGTAGCGATTTGCATTAGCTTTTTGATAAGAGCATTGCATTTTCTGGATCATGTACTTTTGAATCTGTTGTGTACTACTACTACTACTACTACTACTACTTATTATGAGTCCAATTACTATAATTTTATCATTATCAATATATGAACTGCTAACTTCCTAACTTTGGACATATATTTGCTCAAGTTTGATTTAGCAAAAGTTAGAAAATAAATTCCCCTGACATAGACACGATTACAATTGAGGGTTTTAAAATGCGCTGAGAAAGACCAGCTCAGAGCTGTGTTCATATTGTGTAGCTTTACCGAGACATTATATTGGATTTGCCAAATGAAAAAGCTAATGCAAACTGCCTCCTGCAAGTTAACATTTGTGTGGCAGACCCTCCTTTTCTGTGCATAGAAAGAAACAAACTGTGGTGTATTACAAGTGAACTTGCACTAAAAATCACAGTTGTATGATATTTGAGAGTATACAGTACATTTTAGACATAGCATTTATTCTTGTTCCTCATGATAATATGAGTGTTAATGATTTTTTTTCAGGAGTGATGAATACACACATTCAGTTGCTGTTGTGTTCTTAATTTATTCTGTTTTACATTTTAATCATTTGCACTGGAAATGAACGGATGTGTGTTCAAATGACATTTATGCTTGTCAGGATTGCATATAGATAAGGAAGTATTTTTGTTAACTGAGTGAAAAGCTCTGCTGTATCAAAGCGTGGCATTCAAAAAGCACTTCTGCACTATCAACAAACAACAATACATTAGTGTATTAATACATATAACACATTATCAAAACATAGACTGCAAAACCCTTTCTTGTTACAACAAAGTACACCTGCTCACAATAAAGACACACAGGCAATCTTAGTGCTTAGATGCTTTTGAAAGTGGGCCACAGCCTGCTAAAAATGTGAATTGTTTTAAATGGTTTTTTGCAAAGACTAAAGTGTATTGTTACAGAGAGTCAAAGAAACTGAACATGTATTCCACATGTTTATGAAATATTTAAGTTAATACAAATAAAAGTGAAATAATACTAAAAGACTTTTTGATTACTTTCTTTGAATTTGTACTTGAATTGTTGTCTTTTACTGTCTGCAAATGTATGTCCTTGTCCATGCAGTTGACCGTTAGCTAAACCTGCTTCCCCAAATGGCGAATGTCCATCTCAGCTTTGGATTTCTCCACATGCTAAAGCTGTGTACATGGGGCTGTACTACGAGTGATACTCAGTAGAGCTCAACAGTGTGGTTCTGGAAGTGAAAATCCCATTCATATTCTGAATCAGGATTTTGATTCTTAGCCATAATGTTCTAACCATCTAAGGTATACTTACCAAGAGCTATGAGATTGTCAAATGATAGTTTACTTTTAAGTCTGTATGAAATCAACCATGTTTTAAGAAAAACATGTTTTATTTACGAAGTACTTACAGAAGAAGTATTACACTACCCACAATCCAAGCATAACAGTAAAGTCTCTGATTGGTGGAGCTTGCTGTTACCATGAAATGTTTGCCACTCCTGCAAACTAACGAATGGCAAGTGAGCTGCTACCACTGAACTCTACGTTTGCTACAGTCTTGTACCTTTGCCTTTTCTTCCATTTTCCAAATGTATTCTTGCGCTGAATCAAATGTTTTATGGTAACGATTCATCTCCTAGTTGGTTGGCTTGGTTCCAGGCTTAAAACTCTTTATAGCCTAAGCATTTTCTGAAACGTCAATGGAGTCAATAAATGGGGGAAAATCACTTCCCGAACCGGAGCGTTTCAAACAGTCAACGGTCACCTATTTACCAAAGGTTTTGAGGGTGGTGCCTTTGTTTGCCTTTTCAAAGTAAAAAAAACAATAACAGAAGTGTAAGGAATACCTGTTTAACTGTTTGTCTGCTCTAATGTAAGCCATTAATGTTACTCTGCCCAGCAGTAGTTACCTACAGTGGCAGTGACCCGCTGCTGTCGCACCAAATGCTTGCTCTTGGGGGAATTGTTGGGTCTCTTTAAATTATTGTGTGGTCTAGACCAACTCTTTCGAGAAAGTCTCCTGTGATAAATCCTGTTAAGGTTTAACACTATAAATAGAATTGAATTGAGTAGTAACCTGTTTTACAGAAACATAAGATAACATTATTATGTGGTGTTGTTATGATAAAATAATTAAAAAAGACCCATTTAAGACCAACAACAATTCACTCTGTAAGAGCCGGTGTAACAATGGCCCAGGATGCTACTATCCACCATATCAGAATTTAGGATAATGTTATGATCTGTTCTGTCCTGCTGTATTAGAGTTTCCAACCAACTCACAGTTAGTTAGCTAACTAGCTACAACTAGTAAAATCTGCCAGCTACAGCTGTCATTTTAGCTGTCAAAATCGACAATCGCCAATTTAAAATGAAAAAAATGCGTTTGTCTACCTCTCTTGAAATCAAGGATCCTTTGTTCCAGACATTACCGAGTGAAATATCTGTCATCGTCATCATTGGAAAGCTTGACAAGCGTAACAGCAGTAACTATTCAATGGCAACTTTGTAAATATTATATTTCCTTATAATGTTGCCAAGTAGGAGCATGTATAAATTAATAAGCAGTGGTTCAAGAATTGACCCTTGTGGAACCCCTGGTAAAGTTTCTCAAGAAAGAGACAGATGTTAATTTTATTTTTATTTTTGCAGCAGAATGTTTTAAACAAATGATCCATCCAGCTTAGGTTTCTAGATCTATCTATTAAACGTTAATATGAAATAAACAATAAATACAGAAAAAACGAATATGTGCATACAAAGTAACTGTTGCATAAGAAAAAAGGCTGAATGGGTTGAGTGCAAAATTGCAAAGAATACAAAGTATATGCAGGGCAGATGTAAAGTCCAGGATAAAGGCCAGTGCAGGTTAGTGCAAGGGTAGTAATTAGGGACGGGGGGAGGGGTTCAAACAGTTTGTGTCCGGGGTGAGAGGGAGCAGCTACAATCTTTCCTATCCGCCTCAGCGTCCGGGAGGTGTACAGGTACTGGAGAGACTGCTCTTGTCCTTAGCAGAGGAAACAGCATACCTGATGGTGATGGAGCAGCTGAGGATGGACTCGATGATGGCAGTGTAGAAGTGCACCATCATAGTCTTTGAGAGGTTGAACTTCTTCAGTTGCCGCAGAAAGTACATCCTCTGGATTTTTGACGAGGGAGCTGATGTTCAGCTCTCACTTGAGGTCCTGGGAGATGATGGAGCCCAGGAATGCAACAATGTTGGCTGTGCAGTCACCATGGGTGATGGAGGGCTGGTGGGGCTGCGTCCTTCCTAAAGTCCACAACCATCTCCACTGTCTTCAGAGTGTTTAGCTCCAGGTTGTTCTGACTGCACCAGTCCACCAGAGATGAGTCCAATGAGGGTGGTGTCATCCGCGAACTTCAGTAGCTTGACGGACTGATGACTGGAGGTGCAGCTGTTGGTCTACAGGGAGGATGGCAGAGGGGAAAGGACGCAGCCTTGAGGGGAACCGGTGCTGATGGTCAGAGAATCAGAGATGTTGTTTCCCCAGCTTGATGTGCTGCTTTCTGTCAGACAGGAAGTCTGTGATTCACCTGCATGTGGAGTCAGGCACATGCAGCTGGGTCAGTTTGTCCTGTAGCAGAGCAGGGAGGATGGTGTTGAAGGCAGAGCTGGAGTCCACAAACAGGATCCTGGCGTAGGATCCTGAGGATTCCAGGTGCCGGAGGATGAAATGAAGAGCCATGTTGACTGCGTCGTCTACAGACCTGTAGGCTCTATAGGTGAACTGCAGGGTGCCCATTAGTGGGTTGGTGAGGGATTTTAGTCTAGCCAGAACAAGGTGCTCAAAAGACTTCATAACCACAGAGGTCAGGGCGACGGGTCTGTAGTCATTTAGTCCTGTGATCCTTGTTTTCTTGGGGACCGGGATGATGGTGGAGGACTTGAAGCAGGCTGGTTCGGGCATGTCTCCAGTGAGGTGTTAAAGATGTCTGTGAACACCGGAGACAGCTGATCAGCACTGTGCTTCAGGGTGGAGGGAAAGAAGGAGTCTGGTCCGGCAGCTTTTGAGGATTTAGTTTTTTAAACCAGGATTGTAAGGTTGGGGGAGGTGTGGCAGGAGGGCTGGAGCTGGTGCAGTGGAGGCGGCAGAGATGTTCTTTTGCTGGTGCTTTGGGGTTGCTGGACGTTTCAGTGAGGGTGCTCTGAAATGTTGAGTTTCTCTTGACACAAATAGGCTAACATTACACACATTCGCGTAGATGCCCACCCATCTCCGCCGCGGTTTACTAAGCGAGCGAACGAGAGAGATTGATTTAAAGTTGCCGATACAACAGCACCATAGAACTCTGATTAGCCCACCAAACATATTTCAAATATCAGCCAACAAGCTGGATTCAAACAATCATTACTGCAGCTCTCATAGAGTGGCTCAGAAGATTAATGCAGCAGGCAAACTACACCACCCATAGCCAAGCACACACATAAACACACACGCGCATGTATCCTCACACAGTTTTCACACTTGCACGTATGGTCAAAATGATGTAGTCATATCTGTAGTGACTAAATATATCTAAATAAGCCACTGACGGCGAACATGTTTTCTGGGCTAAAAATAAACCGATGTCCAGTGTGCTGTATAACTTTAGATTCGGTGATCCATTTATTCACTTTTCTGTAAAACACATGTTCACTGTAATGTTCTTCTACGAGACAGAGATAAGAGTAAAGTTCTTGCATGGACCCCTATCAGCTGACTCACCCACTGTGGCCTGGCTGTGCGATCCCCTGGTCTAATGTCATGTACAGCAGGGTGACGTTAAGCATCCTCAGCAGCAATCACAGCTATGGTCAGATCACCTTCCTCCGGCCGCTTTTCTTCCTCCAGGTTGGTGACAAGTTCACCATATCTTGTTGTGGGAAAATGTGATCAAATCTGTTTTAATTGAGTTATGCGAAATATACAATGTACGACAAGTATGATACTAGATAAAAGATGATATGTATTTTAGTTTGTATAAGGAAGATATTTTCTCCCTCCTTGGATCACCTTCAGTTGTCGCTGTGCAGCTGCAAACAGCCACAGATGGCTTACCACTGTTACAGCCGCAGTAAGATGGCCGCTGCTGTAGCCACAAAAAAGCTATGGCGGGCACCAAGCCCAAACGCCTAAAGCGTAGACGCTCGAAACGCAAGATCAGCTAAATGACTTCATCTAGTGGAAAAATCCCAAAAGAGGTGGTCTTAGCCTCGAAAATAGCCAATTGAAAATTTACACGCATGTTTTGAGGGTGATCATTGGAGCGTCCCACAGGAGGAGGATCTTCCTTGTAAAACGATATAAGGAGATGTTAGACAAAGGACCCTTTAGCAAGATATGTCCGGACCTTGCTCAGGCTTTCCTGTGTGTTGATTTACTTTCGTACACATTAAAGCTCTTTTTCTCATCTGACTCCCTCATCTTCTGTGTTTACTCTTTTACGACTTTTAAACTTGTTGTATTTTAAACAAAAAAAGAAGAACAATCGCGAAGTTATAGCAAATGTTGGAGTCCGCGCCTTTATCTGGCCTTGGGCCACAGACATTTAAAATGTACTTCTACAATCTCTGTCTCATTTACAGATTTTGATAAAGTCTCCACACCTTGACGTTGAGGGAGTAAAAAACTATCCATTGCTAGCGTTAGACTCACTTCTCTAATCCTAACGGCTCCAAATATTGAGCTCTTCTTCTTCTTTGTGAATACGTTACTGCGGAAGTAAGGTCAAAAGTTCAATGTGTGCTGCACCCTTTGGCCGAATACGATCACCTGTGTTTTTTAGCCTAAAAATAATCGGTTTGTTTTATTAATATATTAATTCATTTTTCAAATATAAATTATACTATTTACACATTAACGATTTTTTATTATATTTATAAATTAACCACAGCAATTTCTAGGAGGTGCTAAGGGGGTGCTATGGCAATCCTAGGGGGAGCTACAGCACCCCCTAGCCCCTCCCTGGCGCCGCCTATGAGCTGGTGAGGGGTTGAGTCACGGGGGATGGAGACATAGCTGCAAGGTTTTTCAAAATGGCAGTAGAAGGTGTTGAAGTCGTTAGCAAGGCACAGGTTGTTGATGGAGCGCGGGAGGGCTTTAGCTTGTAGTTTGTTGTTTGTCTGAGCCCCCTCCAGACAGAAACTGAGTCATTAGCTGAGAACTGCTGTTGGAGTTTTTCAGAGTATAGTTTTTTAGCCTTTCTAAACCTGTATTTTGACTCTTTAAACCAGTCTCTGTCACCACTCGCCTCTTCCTTCACCAACCTTAGTGTTCTGAGTTTGGCTGTAAACCAGGGCTTGTCGTTATTGAACCTCCTAATGGTGCGTGTTGGTATGCAGCTGTCTTCACAGAAACTAATCTATGACGTCACAGCCTCTGTGTACTCGTCCAAGCTGTTGTTAGTTCTGAAAACATCCCAATCTGTGCAGTCCAAACACGCCTGAAGATCCGCTACAGCTTCACTGGTCCACTTCTTAGATGTCCTCACAACAGGCTTATAAAAGTTTAGTTTCTGCCTGTATGAGGGAATCAGGTGGACCATGGCATGGTCTGAGTTTCCCAGTGCAGCACAGCGGACAGCGCACGGGACACACAACAAATCCATTTGGCTCCGTTCATACCTCTCCTTGACCCCCACCATCCCACCGTACATGACCCCGACCAACCATCGGCTCCTATTCTTTAGCGAGTTCGTACTTGGCAGAAGGGTACTTTACAACAACATTTTGTTTCTCAGAGGTTATGAGGTTCACCTGAATGCACCGTGAGTTTTTAAGGTGCACCCATAGACTGTGTGTATCAGCGACATTACCCATTGGTTTGTGGACTAATGTTTTGAGTCCAGGAGTTTAACATTTGGCCGTCCCCATCTTGTTTTCTTGGAGCCAGAAGGGACCATATTTGGACAAGAGAGTGGAGCTGGGGAGGATGATGTCTATAGTGGAACGCTAAAAGGAGAAACTTGCCATTTTCAACAAGCTGACATCAGTCATCCAGCAGAGTTTTGCAGGCAGGTAAATGGAGACCTCTGGGCACTGGCGCCATTCATCTGCATATACAGCTGTATGCAGATCCAGTTGAAAATCATTACCAGCTGATGCTACCAATGGTTACCTAGCTTTGGTTGGCAAGGTGCTACCAAATGCATGGGTCAAAGTTTTAAGATGAAAAGACGACACCCAAAACAAGTTCAAGTCTATTTTAACGTGCACAGTGCCATGGTTAGCATTGCTAAGCCTTTGCTTAATCGTCAATTTTAAAATGAATGGGACCATAATTTACATAATGAACATTATAACGCTGAATTCAAAGTCATTGCTACTTAAAGAGAAGCATTTTGGATCTACACTCTAGACGCATTGGCTCAAAGGAGCAGTAGTGTGTTGGTTATGAATGCAGTTACTGTTTTTACTACCTACTTTCGAGCATCTTTTTGCATTGTTTACTTGTATGATGGATCTATCTAAATATGTATATATGCATTTGTTTTGTTTTTTATTCCACTGATTGTATCTAGGACAATGTAATATTGTAATATTGTTCTCTGTCAGGTGACCTGGCCTAATATGTTTTAAATGGTGTCTGTATATTCATGCCTTTGTCTGAAGAAGAGTAGGAAGCTCAAAACAAATCACCTTTGTGGTAATTAAATAAATATTTAATGGGAGCATTATCTAGTGTGCAGCCATATCTCAGTCTAGGACATGGACTTGACCTGGGACATCATGGCGAACACTTGTGACTTGTAAAAACAATGACTTTGGCCAACCTCTAATTGACAGTAATGGCATCTAGCTGACAACATAGCTGTTGCTAACAGTCATTTAAACATCTTTGTTGTGCCACAGCTCCATCTGGTAGTGTTTTCACTCTTATTTATTACCAGAAATCTGCTCCTACTGTAATATTCTGAAACCATAGCATGTAGCTTCTGGACTGAAAAAAAAACAACAACACAAACCCTATACAGACACCTTCTGGTGTATTTAGAAGGAAAAAAAACATGACTTTTCAGAAAATATGAAATGAAAGTGGCAATATGGTTTGGAAAATGCCAACCCCCTCAAACATTACAATGATTTACAAAGCTCCTACATGTGTTTGGAAGATGTTGTGATATAAATTAGGCATAACTACGTATACTGTCAATTATACTGTATGATCCAACACATTTTTATGGGCACACGCACAGGAAGTACAGCTGCTATAAATATCATTATCTCTCCTCTCAACTTGTGTGTCTCTCAGGTTCTCTTTGTCTTGTCTTCTCCTTGTTTCATGGTGGTTGAGCTGCACTCCTCTCCAGTTACGACTCTGATGTAGCACATATTGCATTTGTGAATCCTCCAAATTAGATTTCAGACCTTTTAACCAGCCATCAACCCAAGAGTGTGAAATCACTTTCTAAAATTTTCTCACAATGATGTCAGAGAAAATGTTTTGTTTGATTACTGGCATTGCAGTTGCAGTCAGGTTTATAGCAAGTGCAGTTTCCCACAACAGATATCACAGTGAAAAAATATATTTGTCCTTTTATTGTTCTTTTAAATGTACAAATGTATGAATTTTCTAAATTTGAACTTCCAGTTGTCATTAGTCTTGTTTGTAATGATTCTAATCCTATGTGTTGCTGCTGTTTAATGTTTTTCATTAAATTAACCTTTCACACAGTGAACCCCATTAGCAGTTATTATTGCTGCTGTTTATATTTACTTCTCTTAGAAACCTATTATTATTCCTAAAATCATGCCATTAATGTCTGCATCGCTGAATGATTCACACAACAAAACCTTTGTTTGCTTCTAGCACCTAAATATTTCAAATTGAACTAGTTTGTTGAAATTAAAGTCTGTTCAGCAGCAGTATGACAAATATAAAAGTAGTGTGACTTGGAAGAGGATGTTATCTAAGGTTTGCTGGGATTGGGAAATATCAAACATAAACAGTGAAGGCTTTTAAAGGCTCTCATGCCGTAGAATATCCTTGGCTTTTATGGAATTGACTTTTAATTCTTTTTGTGCTATTCTTTCAGTTTTTCATGTTATGTAACCTGCATGTCTGGCATTCATGTCTAAGGTTAGGTAACAAAATGCTAGTTAACACTTGGCAGCAGGTAACGTTAGCCTAGAGCTGGGCAATATATCGATATTATATCGATATCGTGATATGAGACTAGATATCGTCTTAGATTTTGGATATCATAATATTGTAATATGGCATAAGTGTTTTCTTTCATTTTCTGAACTTCCCAGACTGTTGTAACTGTTCTATTATTTGCCTTTACCCACTTAGTCATTATATCCACATTACTGATTACTATTTATCAAAAATCTCATTGTGTAAATATTTTGTTAAAGCACCAGTAGTCAACTCTACAATATTGTTGCGATATCGATATCGAGGTATTTGGTCAAAAATATCGTGATATTTGATTTTCTCCATATCGCCCAGCCCTACGTGAGCCTACTGTTATTAGCTAGCTTAAGTTGTGGCAATATTTCACTCGAAAGGATTCCAACTCCGGGACATGCAACAGTCTGCAGCATAGACACAGAGTAGCCTAGCTGCAGTTTTAAAGACTTCATGGCCACTGCCGGAGTCCGTGATGTCAAGAAACAATGTTGACGGGCCTTCATGGTGCATTCAGTTAAACCTTGTAAATTCATGGTGCATTCATGCATTTGTGCAATATGATTCTGATTTATTTTGACAAGATTTAAATTAGATTAAAAAAAATATGAAAAAAAATATTCTTGTCGTCTTCAAATTCTTCTTCTTCTCCATCTTCTTCTTGTAAAATTACTAAAATCTTCAGTCATATTGGTGCATTGTGCTTGGAACCCTACAGCATCCACTTTGTTCTTAATTTTTGTGAAATTCATACCGTATCATTGGACAAGGCAATATTAAAGTTGCAGTAGGCAAACAGCAAAAAAACGCTTGTTTGTGCTAGGCTAAAGGCTAAACCCATCAGACCAGCTCTCCTGACTTTTTTGACAGCAAATATCTGCCTTCTGGACAATAAACTGGACTACTTTTTTACACAATTCCGTTAAAATATAGATGGATGTCAATAAAGTCTCTATTATCTAAGAGTTTAGCCTTGATTTAGCTGCAGCCCTGAGCCTTTGGCCACGGTTAGCAGAACTTTCACCGAAGGGACGTGCATGTGTAGTTGCATTCATAGAAAACAGCCAATCAGAACACTCTCTCTTAAATGACCTGTGGTTGGCCTTAGAGCTGTTACACACCAACCAGACAGCCGACCGTCGGCAGAAAAGGCAGTCGGACTGATCAGTCGGGTACCCAAGGTCCAAAAAAATGCCTCAAAACACAAAGAGGCAACGCAGACTTGAGCGTACGCTCTGCACGTGCGCAAAATGTAATACGTCTCCATAGCAGCAGGCGGTGCTTCTCTGTATTGTTTCCCAGAAAATGAAAACCGGCAGCTGTTAGGACGAACGCATCATGTGGGTCTTTTTTCTCCGGAAATTCACAGCCAGACTGTCATGGCGGCTCGTTCAGAATACGATCTCATATTGTACTAAAATAGTTCACCAAAACGTGTTTCTGAAAACATTAGGGAAGCAAGAAATAGGGCATGCAGTTGCTGAATCTGTCTTCATTTCAGATCAACAAAGGTCAGTTTAAAAGATTTTCATCAGATTTTGAGAGACTCATCCGCTGCCCATTTCCGGGTGAGTCCCGACTGCCCTGTCTCCGACTGAGCCGACGGACGACGGCACGGAACACACGGAACAGACTCGAGTCACTGACCTCGCCAGACTGTCCAACGGCCGATAATCGGGTTGGTGTGTCAGGGCCCTTAAAGGAACACGCCGACTTATTGGGAATTTAGCTTATTGACCGTAACCCCCAGAGTTAGACAAGTCCATACATACCCTTCTCATCTCCGTGCGTGCTGTAACGCTGTCTGACGGCTCTATATTCTCAGACAGGCTTGCTGCAAAGCAAATCATTCCGCCCAAGTACTATATTCTTCCGCCTGAGAATATAGTTCCCGGTTTGTTTACGGTTAGAAGATGGCTGTGTCTCATGTTACGTTGTTTTTTGTACACGCTGTGACTATACAAATCACAACATGTAAATAGGAACATGTTGGAGTTATTTTGTCACTTATTTGGAGCAGTAGGATTACTGGAACCATTCACCTGCATGTTCTGTGCTAGGCTAAGCTACCGGTGGAGCCGTCAGACAGCGTTACAGCACCACGGAGATGAGAAGGGTATGTCTGGACTTATCTAACTCTGGGGGTTACGGTCAATAAGCTAAATTCCCAATAAGTTGGCGTGTTCCTTTAAGTCTCCCATCATGGGTTGTATTTTGTAAAGCCTAAAAACAGAGCCAAGCTGGAGATGCAGGAGTCTAGTTTTCTCTTAGAACACTTGAATTACACAATGCTGAGTATGGACTTTTTGCCCAACAAAGCCAAAAATAAACTACATACTGCCGCTTTAATAAGTGCTTTCTTGCAAAGTGCACAGGGTGATGTTTGGTCACCAATAGTTTCAGCTCCACCAATAACAAAGCAGAGCTATATGAATAGGTATTTTTATTAGACATTAAGGAATTCAGCTCTTTTTATTTTTTTTTACCTATACAGCCGAGTGGGAAATTATATTTTCAATCTCACTGAGTAACTTTCTGCCCTGGCCTCATTTGTTTTCTTGCCTCCACATCCATCTCCACTGTGCCCTTTTTTCTTCCCCTACCACCTTCACAATCCTCTTCCTCCACTTCTCTCTTCTGTTTCATCGTGAATCAGCCTCCCCAAATTTCCTCCGTTTCTTCCTCTCATTTCATCCTGCACATTATTTCCTCTCTTATCTCCTCCACCGTCTACTGTGATCACATCATTCTGCAACTCTTTTGCTCGCCACTCACTACACAATCTCCCTTACACCCTCTCCTCTTCCTCTGCTTCTTCTCTTCACATCCTCCTCTCCCTCTCTCCCTCCCTCCCTTCTCCATACTGCTGCATTATTCAGACTGAGTGCTATTTGGAATGGCTTGTGTTGTCCCTGAGTACCTCTCCTCTCATCGCGCTTCATGGAGCATCACTCTGGAGTTTAACCCCTCCCTGACTGCACCAGACACACACACACACACACACACACACACACACACACACACACACATGCATCAGGTCAGACCATGGCACACACATACAGAGTCCTAACATTCAGGCATTTTCATGCACACATGGAGGTGAATGTAAAGAAGTTCTCGCAGTTGCCATTCTCATTCTTTTTCTTTGTTCCCCAAATACCAGCCAGGGGTCCTCAGAGATCACTTAAGCAGCAGATGCAGGCAGATGCAGGGCCAGACTACAACAGAACAAAGCGTCTTTTATTCATAACTACCAGCAGCACCAAGCTGAGGCACTTCAACTGCAGGCGCCACAGCCTTACAACACAGAGCAGGGACAAGGATCTGCACCAACAACAAAAAAGGGAAACAGGAAACATCCCTGCATGTTTTAGCGTTTTAAAAAGCATGGAGGACAGAATGGAAATACAAAGGGTTACAAAGAGTTACTTCACTGGGCGAGCCTACATCTTTAGTTATGTGTAAAAGGAAAGGAGGAGGAAGTACAGATATGAGAGGGAGGCGAGAAGAGATTTGAGAAGATAAAAAAAAAGTTGCTGAAATGTGCATGTATGTTTATTCAACACTTAAAAAAATACATAGTGATGAAGTGGAGGACCTATATGACGATCATAAGTGTGAAATCACCACTGTTCTTGGAGAGACAGAAACCCTCGTCTACATCAAGTATTCTCTTTTTTCAGCAAAGTGGCCTTTGTGGCACCTCAACTGTCTCTCTCTTCTAACAGCAACACTTTTTGGGGGGTTTTCCTCTTTATTTTTTACTAATAGCTGTGCAAATAAACTACAGGGAACACAAATGAAACATATGTTGGCACTGATGGTGTGACTGGAGCATCAGGGTTGAAGCACTTCTGCATTTTTCATGTAAAAATGTCTTTTTATAGCCGAGTTGTGAGGATGCAAGCTGACTGCCAGTGACATGGAGTTTCTGACGTCAAACAAGACTGGGACATTGAATCAGTGATGATTTATATTTCCTTACAAAAGATTGAGATCTTAAAGGCCATAACTCCTACATTTATGAGACTGTCCTTCAAAAAAACAACCCCATATGCTGTTGTAAAAGCAGCTTGTTACTACCCATATTTATGTTTATTGTGGCAGTGACCTCCAATGGCCTTAGTAATTATTATGGGAGCAAAGGAGGGTATAACAAAATACAAAGTCTGCATAGGGAAGAGGTCTGGGTGGATGGATGGTTTAAACAAACATAGGACTTTCACCCAGGAGACAGCTCTTTGTGTCCTGTATGAAACCAAAAGTCAATGTTGACTTATTTTTAATTTAAGTATGTAAGTAAACTTGTAAGATAAGTGTCTCGACATAACCACAACCCTGAGGAAACTTACTACTATCCTTGTGTCTATGACTTACAGAGCTTGGTTTTGCTCATGTATTTGAAAATTACAGAAACGGTAGTCCACCAGACTGAAGGTAAGGATTAGAGGCCTAACTTTGTCGTAGCCGCTGTTCTGTGCTGTTCCGCGCTGTTCAATGTGTCAATCAGCCTCGACACTCCGATGATAGTTCATTTGTAGGCATTTAAGAAGCGGACAAAGCATTAACACAACTTGGTGGGGAAATGTCACAACACATCAGAAACACATCCTCTTTTCACTAACTCTCGTCTCCAGTCAACCTGGTCTCACAGAATTCCGTGAAATGAGTATGAACTGTTAACAGTGCATTACGTGGTGGTGGCACGTAATGTGTGAAAGTTCCGTGTGGCCACCATCGAAAACAATGTCAAAGTAAAGTCAATGAGAAGATGATGTAGCATTAAGAGCGACTACGGTAGCGACTAGTATGAAAGCCCGAGAATCCGCTGAGGGAGGTTGGTTGGGGTGGTGGATGGGTCAAACACAGGACTTTCACCCAGGAGACCGGAGATCGTGTTCTGCTTGTTACATTTCCTACTCCTGTTACCTTTCTTGTTTTACTAAATGCAACCGTCCTGTTCTTCTTTTCCTAAACTCAACCGTCCCGTTGTTGTCCCGTGTCCCGTTATTGTTTTCCTAAACTAAACCTTCTGTTGTTGTTTTCCTAAACCCAACCGTCCCATTGTCCCGCCACAACCTTTTCCTTAACTTAAGGGGCCGTGTTCATTTTGCGGAATTCTTCCGTGGCCCCTCACGGAATTTTACGGGGCCATGTTAATTTCACGGAATTGTTCTGTGGGCCCATCACGGAATTTCCGTCGATTCCGTGAAACTGCCACAGATTTTGAGTTAAGGGGCCGTGTTCATTTCACGGAATTCTGTGAGATCAGGTTGCTCCAGTCAGTCAGTCTGAGCCTAACTGTGACTCTCCCAGTCTGCTTCACTTCCACTTAGTAAGCTACGTGACACAGGTAAGCCCCACCCACCTCAGCTTGGCGGCCAGTAGAAACCAACAGGAATTGGATCCTGCCTTGACATAAGTTACATATGTAACTACCTTATGCTAATTCCCGTACATTAGTATGTCACTTACATAACTGCGTAACTAAAGTTACGTAATAAACATACTTATTTGAACCAACGATGTTTTCCTAAACCTTACCAAGTAGTTTTGTTGACTCACCATTAGCAACGTATTTAAAACAAAAAATGTAACTGACCGTTACATTTGGGTATAAAGGCGTGTTGATCTCTTGCCACAGGTAGGGGTGCTAGTTTAGGAAATGCTCCTGTGGGTTATAGGGTAGAAACAAACAACCTATGTGGTCGTATTCATTGGTGGACTTATTGGAATTTATACACTGTGCTATAGCCTACCAATTACTGCAAATTTCAATATGCAGAGTTTAGAAATAAGCCATTTCATCATCACTTTGATCATAAAATGAAGAAGATAAAAAACAAACAGTCACTTAAGCATCACTTACTGTCATTGTCAACCACAGGTCAAATGTCAATTTCATTTGGTCACTAACTTTAGAAGTGTTGTTCCTGTTCATGTATAAATGGTTAGACAGAACTTATCCGTGAAAAAAACAAAATCTTTTGGCAAAAACTAAAAATAAAAAAGGTTATCACATGCCCTATTTTTTCTAAACTCTCTCTCCACACCAAGTATAAAAGAGGCCACTATTATCTTAATGTATTACTGTTAAGTAATCAATGTATTATTGTGATTTTTTTTAAATGCATGTAGTTTTAATATTAAAAGTTATATTTAAAAGAAAAATAATATATATAAATATTCAAAAAGACATCTGTACATTTCAAATTCTCAATATGCATGTATGTATGGCTGCATCTTATACTGGCCCTCCCCAGTGACAAAGTTGTAACTTTGAACCCCACGTCTCATCCTCAGCTCCTATCTTAACTAGGCCCCATATTATGAGAGATTGAACTTGTCTATGATATGCTGTTTTTTGGATGCTTTTATATAGGCCTTAGTGGTCCCTTAATACTGTATCTGAAGTCTCTTTTATATAGGCCTTAGTGGTCCCCTAATACTGTATCTAAAGTCTCTTTTATATAGACCTTAGTGGTCCCCTAATACTGTATCTGAAGTCTCTTTTATATAGACCTTAGTGGTCCCCTAATACTGTATCTGAAGTATCTTTTATATAGGCCTTAGTGGTCCCCTAATACTGTATCTGAAGTCTCTTTTATATAGGCCTTAGTGGTCCCCTAATACTGTATCTGAAGTCTCTTTATATAGACCTTAGTGGTCTCCTAATACTGTATCTGAAGTCTCTTTTATATAGACCTTAGTGGTCCCCTAATACTGTATCTGAAGTCTCTTTTATATAGACCTTAGTGGTCCCCTAATACTGTATCTGAAGTCTCTTTATATAGACCTTAGTGGTCCCCTAATACTGTATCTGAAGTCTCTTTTATATAGACCTTAGTGGTCCCCTAATACTGTATCTGAAGTCTTTTTCCCTAAATTCAGCCTTGGTGCAGAATTACATCCACTAGAGCCAGTCCCACAATGAGCTTTCCTTAGGATGTGTCATTTCTGTGTCTGTAGCTATTGAGGAGGAGAGAGGGGGGGGGGGGGGGGGGGGGGGGGGGGGGGGGTAAGGTAGAGAGGGTGGGGGTGTGGCCTTGACCAACTGCCACTTTGCTCGTTTGTAAGCCATAATGTCTCTCTCTTTCTCATGGGTGGGCCAAATTCTCTGGGCGGGCAAAGCAGAGAAAGGGGAGGTAACCTTCCTCCTTATGAGCTCATAAGGAGGAGATTAGGTTTACACCTATCACCATTTCTAGCCACTGGGGGACCATAGGCAGGCTGGGGGAACGCATATTAATGTTAAAAAACCTCATAAAGTGAAATTGTCATGCCATGGGACCTTTAATATTTAAAATAACATCCAAAATGCATTATAACATCAAAAATGTATGGAAACTATTAATTTAATTGAAAAGGCTCTGACTAATATGCACTTTGGTTACAAATCTCAGATGTCTATAAAACTAAAAGCTCAGTGTACGATCTGCCATATAACATGCCCACTGATTTGATTAGAGTACACAATGACTTGAAATGTTTGAATGACACTAGACAACATATACATTTAAAAGTGACATTTAATTTGATATATTATGTAGCATATTTATTGTTGTGTAAAGGTTTCAGAGGATAATATATAATATGAACCACATTTTTTTATTGCTTAACATAAGCTGAGTTCTTATTTTTTTGCTTTTTGAAAAAAATTATTTCACGCAATATATTTCCTGTTCAGTTCCAGAGACATTGTGATGTATCATAGATTACCAAAATGCATAATTTCACATATCATAATGTGTTCTGATTGTAAAGTAGGAGTATTTGCAAAAGAGGAGGAAAATTTGTTAAAAACATATACAAACTCAAAATCCCTTTGAATTGCATAGTTTGAACTTGAGCTAAAGCGTTAAACATGATGAACTACCCCATAATGTCTCTTTTCTCCTTAAATCAAGATGGCCCTCACAATAACACGAGTACACACACACACACACACACACACACACATTCATTCACACACATACTCATCACCCATTGACTGTTCGCTGTTTGTGGCTCTCCTGAGTTTTACAGGCCTTTATTTTCTTTCATCTCTGATCCATTTCTGTATTTTGTTGTGTTCAAACTACTATAGAAAGCCAAAATATAGTGTTTTGTGTTGCGATGACTTGAGGTTGTCATCACTAGGGCGACCAGTCTTTGCTTTAAAGGTTCTGCAGGTAACTTATTTATTGACTTACTTATACCCACACACAGACGTGCACAAGAACCGCTGCGTCGCTGCTTTAAGAGCAGAGCGGAGAAAGGAGCGCAATTTGACTTCATTTCTCATTCACTGGTTGGGTTGGGTAAACAAAACCCTAATATTATCATAGGGAACATTTGAAATAAACATGACCACTGTTAGCAATGCGGCGATGGCACACATTGAGCTCAGGCACGTACATGGGAGGGGTAGAGTATGAGCAGCAGGGTAAGGAGGCATTTTTACAGGACTAGTGCATTGCCTGTTTGGACCGTGTGCTTGTTTGGAACGGCGCGATTTTTTGGGGGTTCCCAGTATTTTTTTTCCTCTCACTATAAGCTCTGTTTAATCAAGCTGCGGCTTATCTAGAGAATTGGCGTGTCACCTTTTTTCGTCTAACCGCCACACATCCAGGTAGCGATGTAGCCCGGGCGGAAGAGGGAAGGAACCCGACTCAGCCTGCTGGTGATGGAAAAACTTCCTTTTAGGGAGAAACCTCTGAGAGACCCAGGCTCTTGGTAGGCGGTGTCTGATGGTGCCGGTTGGGGGTGTGATGAACATTTGGCATGAACTGCAATCAACTGCAATCAATGAGCCTTCTTGGGATCTAGCAACTCCCCACCCAACACACACACAGATTTAGTCGATTTATAGTTAGCTTACAGCAGCTACAGCTCTCAGAGCCTATAAGTTATTTATTGCTGTCAGGGTGAAAAGACCATTTCAAACATTATACAAAAAAGTGAATATCGGAAATAGTTACCAACCCCGCCTTTAAGGAAGTGTAGTTTTATTGTCGTCCATTGCTCACTACTCTCCGGCTACTAACACAGTGTAATTCTGTCCCTGTTTGTTCGGATCAGTCCTCTCTTTCTCAGGAGCAGAGCTTTCTGTTAGCTATTCCCTGCTGGGCAAAGGGCTGTGTTTACTCATTCAGGGGCAAATTTACAGTAAAGTAAACTTAGGATGTTGCAATTAAAATCTATTTGTGTAATGTGAAAGTACTGCTTTTTTTGGCAGAAGCAGAGACGCATATTTCACTGCTTTTTTCACAAACCTTTATGTTACAGGGGTGTTTGTTTGGACAAGCAGCACTGGACGACACAAAATAAACAATCATTTTCAAACCCACACACAATATCCCCTACATACAACAGGGATTAACTACATAAAATGAACAGAAAACAATATGCCTCATTAAAGGCTGCAGAAGAAATAAATGTTACATAATCAATCTTATTGTATTTTTACGTAACCCCGAGCAAAACCAGAACACAGTAGTGGTGGTTGTGTGTTAGGCAAAGACAAGTACATCACAACTTCCTCTCCGATAGATTCAGTGTTATTTAAAGAAATGTTTGTAATAGCCCCAAACTTTCCAAACTGCCCAGGCTCCACTCAGGAAACAGGAGTAGGCATGTTGTTTTTGAAGGCCCACACAGTGCAGTGCCCCCAGATCCGTCATGGCTTTGGTGTTTTATTTGATTGTTTACATCTGTAATAAGTGCTATGCTCTAAAATGGAAACCTTTGTGGGGAGAAGAGTGAGATTCTGTTCTTGCTCGGCACCTTGTAATTTCACAACCATATTGCTGCCCAAGTTGGAGGTGATGGCTACGAAATGGGGACGTCTGGTCACCCTACCACTACCAAGTTCTTGAACCCAGGGGCGCCAGCAGTCGTAATGCTGTACACACTGTGCGTACATTTATTTCTATGAGACATGCAACGCATCTAATGATAACAATGCGTAAACGCACAGGAGCAGCGGCCGACGGCAGCTCTGTTCTGCTCTCTGCTCCATCCACCGTAACCATTTTCTCATTAATTATACGTTATTTCACCAACAACCCATCCACTATTAATCAGAATGTTAATTTTTCATTCTCATGATATCGTACGAAACGTTATGTACACTAATATGTATGATATCATACGAAAACTAGGAGACCGCCGGCTGGCCACGTGACATCAGCTACAGAGCTCCGTGCTACAGAGCGGCAGTTGCTAGCTGTATAAGCCACTACAAAGCTTCGTGAAGAGGCTACAGACCTCCGTCACAGCTCGTCGTACCAGCGGCTGTTAGTACATGTGTTAAGCCACAACAGAGCTCTGCGACACCAGCTACGGTGCTCAGTCAGGTCAGCGGTAGGTGGTGTTTCAGTTACCCGAGAATAGGTGACTGTAAGCCGGGTACAGAGCACCGCAAACTGCCGGTCGTTGTTGGTGGTGTTATGGGTCAGTTCTGTTTTCCCTGTTCCCTGCCTGTTTTCCTCTTCCCTTTTTCCCTGTGTTTGTTGTCTGTGTTTGTCTCCACCTGCTGTGGCAAGTGTATCAAGGAGGATCTAGGTCAAGGGGCATGGCCACTCTCCTGCTCTGTTCCAGCCAGCTGCAGCACATTCCACTAATCAACCAGCAGTTATCAACCCGGGCTGTTCACCTCTTCAGTGGCAGTTTGTTACAACATTACCAGTAATCCCGTTCTGAACTTGCTGCTTTCCTGCCGCTCTCCTGCTGTGACCTGCTCACCTCACCACTCAGCTCTCATTGCTGCCTGCTCACCTCGCCACTCAGCTCTCCTTGCTGCCTGCTCACCTCACCACGCAGCTCTCATTGTTGCCTGCTCACCTCGCCACTCGGCTCTCATCGCCTCCACACCGGATCCCCATGGGTGAGTCAGGAAGGGTCTCTCACCGCCGTCCTCCGTCCAGTCTCAGTCTGCCTGGCCACTCACCTGTCGGCTACCTCCGGCTCCCGTCCCCATCGAAAGCTACTCAATCCTGAACTATTTCCTCACTGCCTTATTCCGATTGTACAATAAACTCTTTAACTGTTTCTCTGTCTCCGTTGTGTTTGTCTCTGAAGCCTGAGTCAAAATACTAGAGCCTAACAGGTGGTTCTGTTACCCGAGAATAGGTGACTGTTAGCCGGGTACAGAGCACCGTGAGCTGCCGGTCCTTTCGGTGGAGATTACGGTTAAGTTTAGGCAAGAAAAAGTGAGCGTTATGCGGCGACGAAAGTTAAGTTAAGGCACCGAAACGACCAGCCACCGCTGTCTGCTCTTAGAGCATCCACCCCTCTCTCTTACAAAACGCTTTACTGTAGCATATAATTTCATGATCATATAAAATGTAAATAATTGTATTACTATTGGACAGGGACAGGCAAGCTTTCCCCCATTTCTAGTATTTATGCTAAGCTAAATTAACTATTTCCTCCTTCATATTTAACATACAGACATTAAAGCGTTATTGAGCTTCTCATCTAACTCTTGGCAAGAACGTAAATAAACGTATTTTCCAAAATGTAACTATTCCATTAAAATGAATGTATTTCTCTGTCACTTCTGCAGAGCTCCTACTCAGGATGAGCTAAATGCTAGAAATGTGAGTAATGAAGGCTATGTGCCTACAACCTCAGGCAAAAAAATATTTTTAAATCATTATATAAAAAGGTTCCTAATCGGTAGTGTGAGGTGCTGTGAATTGATTTGATTAAACTAAAAAAAAACTAATCCACTCGCCATACATCTGATGATTGTGTGTGTGTTGCTATGATGCTTTAAAAGTGTGGGCAAATTTGTGTTTAATGCTCCTACGTAAAAAAAAAAAAATCTTCATTACTAAAGTGATAGGCGGCACATGGATTATCATTTCATTTCCAAGCTATATCGTATATTTGTAAAATGTGATACCACAATTAAATAAATGAAATGATATCATCCTGGTATGTTCCCTGTTTCAGTATAACCCATTTGTATTAAAGTAAACTAAATGATAAAAGCAAAACAAATTATAAAATGTATTCATTGTGGCACAAATATCCACAGTAAAAGAAGCTATCTCCTTTTACAGAGAGCACCAGTTGATCATAAAGGCCAAGAAAAAGCCTCGCCAAAATGCAATTTAGGGTCTTTTTGTGAATGTACCCGAGTCAAACTTCTGTCCTAAATATGCTTTTAAACGAAAATGACAGCTTAAAGCAGTGGAGAAAGTAACAGCTTTGAAGATTGACAGCAACAAGATTATTGGCTCACAGAGCCAATTTTTTTTTTTTTGTATTATCGTGTTGTTTATGGAGAAGGAGAACCAGGAAATGAGTTGTGGGGGGATATGCAACGCTACCAAGCCACGGCCGAGCGACATGCGTCGACACGACTTGTAGTTAAATTTTTCGAGAGGTAAACGTCAGGCTATGGCATAAGGTCCATGTCTCTGACCTGACCTTTTTTCTAGCGTCTGGAGTTTGTGTATTAGACACACTAATAGACACACCATGGCCAGCGGTGAGTATGGATAGTAGTATGTATAGATAGATAGATAGATTGATTGATTGATTGATTTCAAGTCTGTTTTCTAATGCAGAAGGAATAATTATGTTAGTTCATATAGCTGACCTAGTTGGCCCCATACACAGGTGGATAGGTAGGTAAATAGACAGATAGATAGTTTCAGAGAATGTGTGCTTTGGGTCTTTCTATTGAGTTGTTTTCTAATGCGATTCGATTCTTTCACGATATTTGGGTGCCAATTAGATTTGTATTGCAATTTTTATGTATTGCGATTTTTATGTATTGCGATTCGGCTAATGACATGTATTTTCTGCATTTTCTGCTTTCACTTTGTCTTGCTGGAAACGGATATGATGTACTCAATATGAGCCATATCGTATAAAAAGAAAATATTTAGGTGAATCATTGGTAAAAAAAAAAAAATAAATAATACATTTTAAAAATTGCCGAAAAAACAATCACGATACATACGATTTTTGATTTCTCTTTCCCCAACCCTATTAATCATGTGTTCACTTTATTAAGAAATAATAAATGGTTAAACGTGTCTTGTTGATGGTGTGGTCCTTGCTAATGAACCTACACTGTATTCTCATTGATCAGGAAGGTGATTCTTGGTGAGCAGGATTCTGTTTCATAGTACGCACAAAAACTGCCCGTCTGCCGAAGTGGTTTAGTGCGCCAGAAGTCTTAGTATATGTGTATGATAGTGCGCTTCTAGCGTACTTTTATCATACCATAATGACCTTACAAAAACCAAAGTGTAAAAACGACAACTTGTGTTTATGTGTGGAACTATTTATTGGTGGGTAGCAGTGACTTCCTACCTCACGGTGAGCTATAAAGGTGCTGATAGATGGACTTCATTCTCCTGCAGCATGCCTGAATGACTCCCGCCCTGTTGCATTCTCCCCGGCCCTTAAAACCTGCCTAGAGGATGGTGAAAACTGCCCAACTCATCTCCACTTCCTGCAACAAAGGCTATCCAGTGCAAGTGGTGTCTGCAGAAGGTGCACAGCATCACCCCAGCCACAAACTTTTTGCTGCCCTCCTTCCCTTTTGGTGGCACTAGAGGACTGCGAGGCGCTACAGGAATCTCCGTTGCAGGACGCCCCCACTGACTCATTTTAAACTGAGTCTTAATCTTAAATATGGACTTGATGGCTACATAAATGATGTCATGCTAAAAGACTCAGGCTAAGGCTGTGTCTATAGAAGTATACAGATATTTTTGAAAACTGATGTTTTCACCACTGTAAAAAAAAAAAAAATTCAAAAATACCTCCGTCTACACTAGAACGCAAAAACAACTCGATAAAGGCTTTGTCAGCAATACGCCAAATACCAGAGAAGAAGCTTCTTAGCATGCTTAGTAAGCTTATGTTCCTTTGGCGTAATTAACAAATCAAACAAAAGTAGCAAATTATACATGCATATAATAAAGCATACATATTTGACACCTACTTTTTTTAAATTTTTACATCTTTTTGGCACACAGCCTAAGGTGCAATGGCAAAAACGAGGACGTGGACAGAAGAAGAGGTGCAGTTGCTGCTCAGCGTCAGCTTACAATACTGGTAGCCATTGTTGTTGTTTCTGGCACATGCTCATTGCACAAAGCAACAATGGGCAAGTGCAAATTGAAGAGATGAAGTCATCATGATCTGGCTGGCTGCTTAGCTTAGTGATATTTGTATTTTATATTACTCCTATATATAGATAATAATACGGACATGCAAATGATTGCATGTAAAGTTAATAAAGATTGAACACACTTTTCCATTCATCACTTTTCCTTGCAGGTATAATCATCACTGACATAGTTTGTAATTCTTCTTTCTTTCTAACTATCAAGATGCATGTATGTAAATCAGGGTGTTTGTAATGTACCAACACACAATGCTTTTTTCTAAATTCCCTTGGCAAACAACAAACAAGGGTGAAACAGGTTCTATCAAAATACAGCCTGCTGCTCTCATTTTATGTGTTGCAGAGTACTGTTTTAGTTTCTTCAGTTTTCTGTCCTCAATCAGTGGATCCCAACCCAAGTCTGAGTCAAAAGCATAGTTCTGACTCTACTCTGCTAAGACGACTTGCATCACATCACTGTTGATAGTGTGTGTGTGTGTGTGTGTGTGTGTGTGTGTGTGTGTGTGTGTGTGTGTGTGTGTGTGTGTGTGTGCGTGTGCTGATTGTGTAACAATAACCACAGCCTGAGTCTGTTAACGGACTGACCAGATGCGACAAAGGAAGGAAAGGGAGACAGAAGGTGCCCTGCAACAATGTCTCTCTAATATCAATGAATATTGTGCATGCTGCAAAAAACTTACAAAATGCCATGTACAGTATATAGTGCAGATGTGCAATGTTTCTTAAATAGCTCCCAATTGGGCTCACGAATGTTCCACAATGATTTACCTTAACTAACTAATAGCCAGGTCTTACGAATGCTTCATGTTGAAAGTAGCTAAAGTCTGTGTCCAACAACATCTTGGACATCGTCAAGACAAACAACCAATAATCAAAATGGGTTGTCAGCTCCTATGACAAGATACTTACACCAGTAAGGTTATGTTTAGGCTGCTCGCCCTGATTAGGCAGCTGAGACACAGATGGGTGAAATTGTTGGTGTCGCTGCTTCTGTTTCTGAAAGCTTTTAGTGACATGGATGGCAATGTCATTTGGTCCATATCTCAACTATTGTTGGATGGATTGCCGTGATTTTTGTATAGACATTCATGGAGGAATTCTACTGACATTGGTGGTCCCCTGACTTTTCCTCTAGCATCATCATGACGTTGACATTTGTAGTTCAGAGTCAAATACTTTGAAACTTATTGGATAGATTGCTATGAAATTTGCTTGAAATATTCAAGGACCCTTGTGGTTATATTCCTTAAGACTTCAATGATCCTCTACCATTGCCTTTAGCACCACCGTGAGGTTGACATTTTTATTTTCAAAATCTCTACTTGTTTGATTGTTATGAAAGTTGGTACGGATATTCAGGGTGCCCCAATGAGCACGATTGTGATTACTATGATCTCCGTACTTTTCATCGAGAGTCATCTTCAGGTCAAATAAGTAGTAGTGATTGTTAGCATGCTAATACACTCTAAAATACGTTTATACCTGCTTGAGCATGTTAGCATGCTGATGTGACCATCTTCATCCGCTTATCCGGGGTCAGGTCGCAGGGGCAGCAGCTCCACCAGGGGACCCCAAACTTCCCTTTCCCGAGCCACATTAACCAGCTCTGATTGGGGGATCCCGAGGCGTTCCCAGGACATGGTGGAGATATAATCTCTCCACCTACTGTAGTTTGGCCAGCTGGACGTGTCTGGAACACCTCCCTAGGGAGGCGCCCATGAGGCATCCTTACCAGATGCCCAAACCACCTCAAATGGCTCCTATGCAATAACGCTGTTGAATGTCGCGATGACGATATTACTACGATGGTGATAAACAAACAGATATTAAAGTGTACTCAGTTCTGCATTCCTGCTGCTTTCAGTATTCTGCTAAAATACAACACATTGCTTGTTCTAGCCTTCATGACCATAGGTAAATTAAAACAGACCGGTAGATCGGAAGCTTTGCCTTCCGCCTCAGCTCTCTTTTCGTCACAGGGATGCGGTAAAGCGAATGCAATACCGCTCCCTCTGCTCCGATTCTCTGGCCAATCTCCCGCTCTATTGTCCCACCAAGGTACTTGAACCTCTTCACTTGGGGTAAGGACTCATTCCCTACCCGGAATGCTGATGTGACCATGTATCTGAAAGTCTCTCTAAATCAGTGTTGAGTATCAAACACTAGACTTGAAAATTCACAATAGTGCTGATAAACTGAATGAGTCTCCAAAATGGTGGTTCATGAATAAAATATAATTGAACACTACAATGTATGCTTGTTAACTAAATTGTCTAGCAGAGAGAGGAGAGAGAAAGGAATACTATTGTACTGTCTATTTCAGTATACTCATGTAGTTGAAGAAAACTGCCATCATCATTGAGGATCAGGGGTTATTTGCAGTCAAGGTGAATGAGCATTGCAGTGCACTTGCCTAACAATGTACACAGTGATATGGCTGTGTGGCAATGAATTGGACAGTCAGCCTTCATGGTGTAGACACTCAAGCAAGAGGTAAATAGGGGTGTTATTTTGGATGACTGTAAACAATGCAAAATGTTGCATATAGCTTATATAGATAGTTATAATAACACCCAACCCTCTCTGCCATTGACATGTTGTAATGACTTTCACAAATAGGTAATGTGCTTTTCCTCCAATGTGCTGGGGTGGAAACAAATGGTGCAGGATATATACAGGTTTTACAACGAAATTTAAAATGCTTGTGTCACTCCTCCATCCCCCCGAAGTTTGATATCTTTGTTTCGAAATAGACTTCCTTTAGAACACACCAAGAGGATGTGGCTACCGTACTAGTTAGCAAATGCTCGACTTCCTGTACCAATCACTTGTTCCCTTTGGCTCGCTGCCATTTTATGCAGCTCCTCCAGGCAGGGTAGCCTATACTCAGCTTGTGAGAGTGTATGCAGGAAACGGCTGACTTGGGTTTCGTATGTGGGGGCAAATGAGAGCTCTGACACTCAACACAACAGTCTATGAGTGGCCAGGAAACCGAAAGCACCACAGAGCTGCAGAGCAGGGTGCTCAAAAACAACAAATTGTCTTTTTTGCCACTAAAAGTGTGAAAAATGTCGGCAAATTACTAAACCAGGGCATATTTCTTTACATTCAATCAAGTGTAACCCTTGCCAAGGCCATAACGTTAACCAGAATGTTAATTGTTATTTGATCAAAATAGATATTTTCTGTTATTTGATGAAAATAGATATTGGCAAAACATGGCAATGCCTTTCGTACATAAGGGAATGTACAGTAGTAAAAAAAGGAAATGTAATACATATTTGAGCGACAGGAGAATTTAATTCAAGGGAGGACTTCTGTAGGCTACATTTTCCGAATAAATAGGTAACCTTCTGTACGTTTGCTGGTTAAAATAAAATGTTTTATTTTGGCTAAAAATGAAACCCACCACTGACTGAATGTACATAGAGACTAATTAATTATTTCCTTTTAAATTATTAGCAAAAGATGAACTGTCCAAGCACAATGTCTTGACTTTACTTTGTTTTCTGAAGTTCCAAATGTATAGGCCCTAATTAATTCCAAATCTAAATGGATCTAAACCATGGCAGGCTGTAACACTTCACTGTGGGAACAAATTTGACTTTGGTGATCCCACAGATGTAAAAAAAAAAAAAATGAGACAGTGCTTATGGAACCTCTAAGTTTCATTGCAAAAGTCAGATGGGTGCCAGACATTGCCAACAACCATTAGCCAGTAATGTAGTTATTGAGAGAAAAGAGGCTTTGCATAGCCTATTTGGCCAACCAGATTAATAAAAAACAGTAATGACAATGGCTCTGATAATCAGTTAAACATACAGTGGTTAAACACACGCATAAGAAAAGCATTGTATAAACCCAAGTCAAGTTCCACAACAGATTATCCAAATAATCAAGGTAGGCCTACCAGCGGTGAGTTATTAGCCTAATTAAAATAGTTCTTGAACACTCGCAGTTTTGATGCAACGGCGTTTGATATTTATTTTATATCTGGTAACGGAATGCCTAATATTGGACTAACATAGTGCACCACCAGGCCGCGCCATTGATGTTCTCTCTCTCTCTCTCTCTCTCTCTCTCTCTCTCTCTCTCTCTCTCTCTCTCTCTCTCTCTCTCTCTCTCTCTCTCTCTCTCTCTCTCTCTCTCTCTCTCTCTCTCTCTCTCTCTCTCTCTCTCTCTCTCTCCTTCCCCCCCACTGCTCTGACGTCAGCAACCTGCAATTGAACGAATGAACTAACGAACGAGCGAGCCCCTACCGGAGCTAACGGGAGGCAGTAGAGTTACAGAGCGAGTCCCCGCCGCCCGCCTCGGAGGAAGGTCCACTGTGAGCCGCCGTGAGAACCAAACGATGCGAGCGCTGCTCCCCGCCGCCAAGCAACACATTGCCTAACGTTATTATCGACGAGTGGAGAAGAAGTGAACCGTTACCGTGATTTACCGACAGATACACAGAAGACAGAAGGAAGACGGACTGGCGGACGGACAGTAACAGTAACAGTAACCACCGAGACCACGCTTGAGAAACACACAACCGCGGTGGCTACATCGTGCTGCGTTTGCGTTGTGGATTCAAACCGAGCGGAGCCTTGATTTGAATGCGTTAGCGGTGTCATAGCCCCGGCTTGAATCGAGAGCGACAGAGAGGGAGCTGCCTAGAGAGCGAGAGAAAGAGGGAGCATATAGGGTGGAAATAACACCAAGACAGGAAAAAGAAGGATTTGCAACTAGCTTTGTTGCCACGCACAAGTTTCATTGAATCCCCATTTTATTGCCTGTATCACCGTGGATACCGGTATCGGTAACGCTATCAAGCTGTGCTCTCTAACCATGGGATGTACTCTGAGCGCGGAGGAGAGGGCGGCTCTGGATCGGAGCAAAGCTATCGAGAAAAACCTCAAGGAGGACGGTGTCACCGCGGCCAAAGATGTCAAACTGCTGCTGCTCGGTAAGAGAGTTCAATTGTACCAACCGTAGGGCCCGTAGAGGGGAGGGGGGGTGTGGGGGTGAAAGGTGTGGTGTGAGGGGGTGGGCGTTTGGTAAAAGATGACCATCTCTGAAGAAAGCGGTGGATACAAATAACAAACATAACGTCTATTATAAGCTAACAAAACCCCCCCAATGTGAACAAAAATCCAATACATTGGCTTAATTTGGCTGATTTTGCCTTCTAAACACACCCTGTCGTCTCATTACATCACTTTGAAGCAACCGGCTATAATAGCCTAGGTTTTTAGTCATTAAAGATATGCCAGGTGGGTGAAATGCCATTTTGCAGAATCAGTCAGTATGTAGGTAAAAGGTGGGAACTATACCGTACATCAGAGGTGATAACTGCAGATGGATGCCAGAAAAAAATGGCTGTATGCAGCAATGGAGGGGCAAGTATAAGGCAGTGTTGGTTAATTGGTTTTGGGAGTGGGAGATTGATTTATTGATTATTTGTGGGAAAAGAAGCCTTCAAGTATTTAATATATTTTACTGACTAAATTGGAAGATGGAAGATGGAAGGTAATACAAAAAAAAGGATGTTGAGGAAGGAAAGGGTGCAGCACTTCTCTCCATCTGTGTATCACCACCCTGCTGCTGCTGGCTTTTATTCACTAAGGGTTTTAAGAGGCTGATTCTCTACTCTCTTCTTTCTCACACTCTCTACCTCTCTTTCTCTCTCCCACCCCCTTCTCTCTCTGTCTCCATCTTGCTCACACACACACACACACACACACACACACACACACACAAACACAAACACAAACACATACACACACACACACACAAACACATACACACACACACACACACACACAAACACACATACGCCCTGGTTACATTGTCTTATTTTCTCTTATCCCTCAGGGGCTGGAGAATCAGGGAAAAGCACCATCGTCAAACAGATGAAGTAAGTCTCTAATAAGCACGGTCTAATAATCCTATAGAGTGGATGTGTGTTCCTTTCTCTCTCTCTCTCTCACACACACACACACACACACACACACACACACACACACACACACACACACACACACCTCAAAACGAGCACCTTGATTTGGTGTCAAGGTTTTTTCTTGGAAAAGCGTGATGATGGTGGCCCTGAGCGTAACCCCGACTGACCTGTCAAACATCTGCTCATGCGCCACCCTTTCAACCCTTGTCAAACAACTGATGTTGCTCTATGTGGGTGGAAAGATGTACCAAATTGGGTGTAGGTAAACAAAATAATGTAGGTGCAGTGATTTACTCTACTGCTATGTATGCAGGTGGTTGCTTATTCTGTCATATTTTGTTCTTAAATATGTCATGCAAATAGACTCTCTGTGTTGTCACTCTTCTCTCAGTGTATACTAGGGCTGCACGATAAGAGGACAATATGTGATGCCGCTGTTGAATATCGCGATAACAATATTTCTTGCGATAAATAAACTGATTTAAAGTACACTCAGTTCTGCCTGTCTGCTGCTCAGTATTCTGCTAAAATACAACGTATTGCTTGTTAAATTTAAAACAAAAAAAGTAAATAATTTACCACATTTGTTTTATTAAGTCATTTCCTGCATGTGGGTAGTGGGTGGACTTTATGATCCATTTCTGTGTAAAAGGGCTGCACACACCTCGCGTAAAAAATATAAATAGACTGTCCTGTTTATTTGCTTGTAGAGCGGATCTACAATGTCATGTGCACTACTTACGCACTGCTCTCGTGCCTGGTGTCGCCAGTTTCATTGATTTATAGTGGAAGCGTAGTGTTGGAGCATCCCCTCCGCATACGTACGCATGCAATGTAGCCAGCCCGTAACAGTGTAAAAAAAAAATCACTTTTTGCATCCCTAATATTTCTTAACCCAAGATAAAGAGTTACTTTTGTTATGGCACCATCAGTTGCTGCTGGCTGCTGTAGCCTATGTAAATAGCATGGAGCCTGTCAGTGTCTGTTAACCAGGGGCTAGTCCCATATTGCCCTGATAAAATACCACCACAGTTCCTGTTTTACTGCCTGTAGGGACTCTATGGCTACGTTTAACTTGATGACAATATTCCGAATTTGATTCAGGTCATGTAAATGGCATATTCCGAATAAGGCCTTTTTCCGAATATAGCATTTTCCGATTACGACGTGAGATATTCCGGTATTATTCGGGTTTTAGAGGCATTCTTTGGACATGTATACAGCGCATTCGGAATGTGTGAGCTTACGGTCAGCTCTCTGCGTTGCTATGGTTGCTGTACACAAACCAACCAGCCAACAGTTTGCAAGGCTGCAGACCCGATAAGGAGAAACACAGCTACTTTTAAACATGACTTGGATAGCAAAGGGTTTTAGGATATGCAAAAAAACATCACAACGCTGACCTTTTCAAGAAGCTGGTTGAAGGAATGAAAGCGGGACGCTGAGTCCGCACGCTCCAACAAGTCCACCACTGCTGGAAAAACTTTGAAAACAAAAATCGTGTTTTGCACGGCTACATGTTAACGGGAACGTTACTGGAATATTCACTTTCATTAGCCACGTAAACAGCGTAGTCGGAATATCTTCTTTTTCGGAATAAGGGCAAAAAACGGAATATATTGTGCATGTAAACATAGTTAGTGTTTTCCTTTGGTACTTAACCAGTGAGTTTAGTGACTTAATTAAAGCGGTCTCTTTTTTTTACTTCTTCTATGGTAATTTATTATTTATTATAATTTGATATTAATAATTATAGTGTCCTTTTATAATACTCCTATAGGGACTTATCTGTGGCGCTTAGTGCATAATCTCTTGCAAGCGTATTATACTTTAATACTGTTTTTGTGTTAACTATCCTGCAGCAATAATCCTATAATATATTTACAAGATTTTCTGTAGTTCTTTTTAAAGGTCCACTGGACATAGCATAGCACCCCTCACCCCCTTGTCATTTTATCTGTAATCCAGTTGTGACATATGGTTTCTCTTCAGTTGCCTCTGTTCATTTTCCAGACTGCCAAGTGCGTTTTAGCCGATAATAGGCTTTGGTGTGAACGTAGAGTGACATGTCACATGAGGACATAATTCAGTGGATCCAGATGAGCCTGTGGATGGTCATTCCAGCAGCACATTCTGCACACTGACTGACCAATGCTCCCAGTGGCTTTATTGAATATATATGTATAGTATAGTATAGTAGGTCAATACCTTCGGAGCAAAATAATTCATTGCTGTGGGAAATAACACGTTTACATGATTTGGAGTGATGCAAATACATATCAATAGGTGACTGTGTTAGTCCATATAGGCTTTAAGGGATAGTTTGGATTTTTTAAAGTAGGGTTGTATGAGGTACTTATTCATAGTCAGTGTATTATTACCTAGAGTAGATGGCGGTCGGCACAGCAACAGTTTGGAATAGCAGGCACAGGAGCTAAGCAGTGGACTGCTGTTGACGGGGGCAGCGGCTAAACGTATTTTAGCCACAATCAATATCTGTCCAAGTGTACGCTGTAGTTGGATTATTTTCACAGACTCACCTTGCCGTCAAATAACCCTGGAGATGTTTGTCTACCGCTGCCTCGAACTAAAGTTGCAAAGATGAATTGATTCGTTGTCAACTATTAAATGAATCGCCATCTATTTTGAAAATCGATTAATCTGTTTGAATAATTCTTTTTTCATGAAAAAAAACAAGACATTTGAAGACGTCATCTTAGGCTTTGGAATAAACAATGACCAACATTTTCCTTTTACCATTTTCTGTTTTATTTTATAGACCAAACAACTAATTGATTAATCGAGAAAATAATTGACAGACAGTTGCAGCCCTAACTCGAACGGTTAGTTAGTCAGTTCTGTTAGTTCCTAACTCTTTTGAAATGCCAACGTCACACAACAAACGCAACAATCGTAGCAGCGGAAGACCAGCAACTCCTGGTTCTGTCGGGCCGCAAAGTAAAGTGATCAAAATATTCTTAATATAGTGTACAGATGTTGAACAGATTTTGATTTTTAGGTGGCTAAAATATGACAATACATTGCTTAGCTTCTGTGCCTGCTTCTCCAAACTGTTGCCGTGCCGAATTGGAAAAAATATATAATGCTAATATTGCAGATATTATAGATTAGATTAGATAGACTCTATTGATCCCAAATTGGAAAAATTGTATTGCTACAGCAGCTAAATATCAGACACACAGCACACATACAGAATATACAAGAAATAATAAATAGGATAGAATACAAGAACAAATATTGAAAAAAATAAAGGAAATAAGGAAATAACTACTTAAATAATATGTCTAAATATGTAAGTAAAACCTATGTTAGTGCAAGTTGCACTTAGTGCAGTATTGTGATGTATATGAGTCTTATCTTATCACTCATTGGTGACATGTTAAAAAGTTTTATTGGCTGTGGTAGGAGTGATTTCTTGAAATAGGAGGTGAATTGCTGCTTTACATTCATTGTTACAAACCAAAGACACACAATATGGGTGTAACAGATTACTGCGATTATACAAATTTTACTGTACAGTATTTCTTGACAGAAAGTTTCCTTTTAGCTGGTTCACACCCCGCTCACTCCTATCAGTCATTCCAGCCATGGCTCCTCCATGTTTCTGTTGTCTGTTTAAAGCCTACAAGCTACTCTTGCTTATGCGTATGCTTGAGTTGATGGAACGGGCAGACAACATTGTCTGTTAGTTGTTGAAAAAGAATTACTAAATACGCTCTGCATGCTTCTCAGGTGCCACCTTACCTCTGGATTAAAAAGCGATGTGATACAATGTTGCCCAACAAGGTGATGATGTGTAATGTCCATGAACGCTTTGCTGTGGCCATGTCTGAAGCTTTACATAAGGCAGATATTGTGTGAAGTGCCAACTACTGTAAATGCAGGAGGGCCACCCTTCTGTCTTCCAAATGTCTTCCTTACTAGAAATAACAGCTTGATTTGTGCAACTTCAAACCAAAATGTGTACTTTTTGCAATATCTTCTAGTATTTATGTTTCTATACAAAGGAATTCTGATATTATAGAGAGGGAAGCTGCTTTTTAAGTGGTGGACAGCGCCCTACTAGGGAAGCCTTTACGTTCCCGTTCAGAGACGCTCTGCTATTTCCGGAACCGCATCAGAGGATTGGGATGCTCTAACTGCATTTTCTTTCACAGTGCTTTGAACATCTGGGGCGGGCTCAAGTGTGTGTGTGTGTGTGTGTGTGTGTGTGTGTGTGTGTGTGTGTGTGTGTGTGTGTGTGTGTGTGTGTGTGTGTGTGTGTGTGTGTGTGTGTGTGTGTGTGTGTGTGTGTGTGTGTGTGTGTGTGTGTGTGTGTGTGTGTGTGTGTGTGTGTGTGTGTGTGTGTGTGTGTGTGTGCGTTCGTGTTCTTCAGCGCGCGAGAGAGAGATGAGTGGATAAGATTTCATTTTGATGGTGTGTGTATATTGCACTGCAGAGTGTGTCGTAGCTGTGCATGCGATGTCAGCCGTTGGAAATAAGAAGTGATCTATTTCACTCGGTTCCATCATACAGACACACGATGTATCTTACCATTCATATGCTGATGACACACGGTTATATATCTCATTTTCACATGGTAAGCTCAGCCCAGATTGAGTCCTCACTGGGACAAAAAAAAACATATTACTCCTGTACTTGGATCACTTCACTGGCTTCTGGTAAAATACAGAAATGATTTTTCAAATATTGCTCACTGTTTACAAATCATGCAATGCATCTGTGACCTGCACACTGCTAACAAACCCTCCAGAACTCTTAGAAGGTTTTCAGTTATTATCGGCCTGCTCTCTGGAACAAATTGCCTGAAGATATAACTGTTGTCTTTTAAAAGCAAGCTTGTTCTCTCAAACCTATGGCTACCTTGCCTCCATATCAAATTCAAAGAGGCGTCATTAGCATGACCATATTGACACACAGTATGGCTAAAGCACATAGTACAGGTACAGGCAAACATACACATTTAAAAACATATACCATATCTCTGTCTGTCTGTCTATTTCCCATATTCCATGGCGCTGATAACGCTACTTTGGCAAATGTACGTACATCTGGCCCTCTGCACGCAATTGGATAGCCCTTCAACCAATCAGACCATCGATCCGGGTGACGTAGCAGTGACGGCGGCATCAACGGGTTGCTGCGCTTTGGTGGCCGCCATGTTGACTGTAAACAAAAAGCTGTTTGGTCGCTTCTCTATCGTCATCGTGTTAAACCCGCCAATAGCGCACCAGATGGATAAACCAGTTTGTGATTAGTTCCCGCAAATTTGTAACGGAAGCAGGATAGATGAACATACAGGTTTCCAGCCTGAGCTGCAGGGCATAATGATCGGGACCCGCTGGCAGATCGGGCTGGGTAACCCAGTCTAGTGAATGACTGGATTGTGGTTGTTTGTGTGTATATACTTACATGATCACCTATCAGTGAGTGCAATGTCTGGGCCAGCAACCCAAGGGACTTGGTCGTGTGTGTGTGTGTGTGTGTGTGTGTGTGTGTGTGTGTGTGTGTGTGTGTGTGTGTGTGTGTGTGTGTGTGTGTGTGTGTGTGTGTGTGTGTGTGTGTGTGTGTGTGTGTGTGTGTGGCTTGTTTTACTATATTCATGGGGTCCACAAACCAGGGAATACAGTATACTTGTGGGGTCTGCACAGCCTTGTCGGGCCAAAATGCTGGACCCCACAAGGTTAAAGGTCTGTTTGAGGGTTAAGACTTGGTTTTAGGGTTAGAATTAGGTTATGGTTAGGGTGAGGGTAAGGGTTAAGGTTAGGCATTTAGTTGTGATGGTTAAGGTTAGGGTAAGTGGCTAGGGAATGCATTATGTCAATGACGGGTCCCCACAAAGATAGTGAAACAAACGTGTGTGTGTGTGACACCATCTGTTTATGGAGCCTATGTGTGCTTAAACGTGTGCAAAGGTTCTCTCGCTTCCCAGCTGGCGAACTGACCTCTCCAGCCATGCTCACTGTGAGTGTGTGAGAAAAATAATGTAATGTGGTTATACGAGGAAGCCACTGCTTGGCACGGCCACTCAAAAAGTGGGGGAAAGAGAGAGGTCCTAGTGCGGCCCCCCTCCCTTTTGTTCTTTTGAAATGATGTTTGAGTTGTTTGCGCTTTGCTGTTAAAGGCTCTGCTTTAGGGGCTGGTTCTGTAAGGGCAAAGTCCAGAGATGGATATTAGTTCAGGGGTTGCATACAATTTTAATTGGTTATGTTTTAAAAGAAAACTTGATACACACTAAGTTCAGCTTACTTGGCTTCATACTACTTTGTCTGCAAACACAGCTGTATAATGGCTCCAGAGGGACTGCTCTATGGTTTATTAACCCTAATGATGTCATCGGGGGTTATCTCAATTTGGGCTTGGAGATTACAAGTTTGTAATCGGAAGCATGCGTTCCAAACTGGGGCATTGTGTGGGAAAGACATTGGTCTAATGATAGATACTATCAAGTTGATTATAATTTATGTTGCTATTCTGCTATCTGGTCATTTGCTGTAAATAATGGTGTCTTGTAAGCTGGGCATATTTTTTTTTTTTTTTATGCATGCAGGGTTTTTTCCTGACTCAGAATGTGCCTTTGTGGGGGGGGGGGGGGGGTGACTACGAAAGACAGTAAGCATGATCGGATTGCGTACAGTAAAGGCAATGAGTCTGCAGTCATGTTTTCATCGATGTATTTTTAGGCGCATTTTGAAGTATTGCATTAGAAAATGTTGATGGAAATGGCAAAATTCGAGAGAAAAAAACGTCCTCAAATTCGCAAAAAAGTTTTTACGCTCGCTTGAGGTGGTTTTTGCCTTTTTTGAAAAAGAGTTAATGCGCAAAATGGGAGATGGTAACGGCTTTGCCGATTGACTTGTGACGTAGCGAACATGTAACTCAAATGACTATAGTCCCGGTATCCATCGGATGGGGGGAGGATCGGGATATGGGTGCGTAGTGGAGTTGCGGTGCGCTATTGCCTGTGCCCCAGCCACGTCGGGTAAATTGACGAATTGGTTCAACAGCTTGAATCGTATGGCCCTGCACACCCCGTACACACAGCGGTGACCGGTTGTCTCGCTGACACCAAATGTCTCTGCCACAACGCTGTATTCTGCACAGGTGGCCAACTTGTACAATGCTACCTCTCTCCGTTTGCCAAAGAGCTTAGCTTCTGAACTCTTTGATTTAGCACGCCGGTTTGCAATCTACAACCATGCGTAATGCCAACTTGTGACGAAACTACGCTTTGCGTAGTCTAGTTTATTCGCTCTAAACCAATCGATGGAAACGCTTCTAATTCGCTTTTTCTTTTTTTTTTCTTCTTTTTCGCTTGACAATTAGATGGAAACATGGCTTGTGTTACCTTATTTGACACTAATCTGTATGCATGTGCCTGTTATTTCTGACAATTTGATGAACAAAATGTCCATTATGTTTGAGTAAATGAAACCCCAATCAACAAAACCGCTCAAAAAAATAATATTAATAATTACAATTCCACCGTTAAATCACCGGGAGAGTCACAGCTTGACTCTGGACGGTAAAACTGAGATAAGTGCTCCTATTCAAGTTCATGTTCTGCTTTTTCAACTGTTGCTTGCTAAATTGCTTTTAAACACAGTCAGAGAGGATTTGAAGTGCTATTTTCAATTCTCATCATTTCGGTGCTGGGGATTTTCCTTCGGGGCTGGCTAAAACCTCTTTAGGGGGTGCCAAACATTCCTCTATGCAGGGAAAACATTGGCATGACAATAATATAATTATTCATTCATTCATGCATTTTGGGAAATGAAGGATCCAGTGTTTGTTGTAGCTTTATCAATACTAGGGGACTCAAAGTGAGGATATCCCAGGCTCTTTGCTGGGGTACCACTTTTAATCAAAACAAATGACAGTCCTGATTTGAATTAGTCGTGTTTGCGCTGAATATGTTTCGGAAACTCCATATTGAGCCCTCTGGCTGCAGGCGCTTTGAGAAAGTGAGCACATGGAGTCTTCCTGACTTCTCCAGGCCCCCTGATAGCCATGACATCGTTTCATACCCGATTACATCTCCAGGTAATTTCCTTTCCAATCATTAACAGTTTACAACCCATATACAGCTATACAAACTGTGAGCATAAGACATGCTGGGATAGATGCAGTTTACAGGCGCTGAATAACATCAATAGAAATGGCCTCGATTACTTACACAACAATGTTGATATGTAGTTCACTAACAGAGTTACCAAATAATACGATAGAGCAAATGCTCTATCATAATTTCATCATCCTTGTTTATTAGGTAGGGTTGGGTATTTTTTTTCTTCCCGATACCGGTGCCAAAACGATACTTTTAAAACGGTGCCGGCGCCCAAACGGTGCTTGAACCGAAAACCATGACAAAACAAAACACCACAAGCTTGTAAACATAGAGGCTTCAATGAATAAAGAAAATAAAGTACATACTGGCCATTTAAGTACAGTAGGCTACCAAAAATAGTGACCTATAACACAGTGAACTAAATATGGCCCTGATACAGGCTCTATCTGAACTCCTTGAACATGTCTTTACATAATTAAAACATGTCAATCGGCATGCTACAGCCTCAGTCTCTAGAGAAATGGAGTTTGTCAATTGCCAATTTAAGTACAGTATCAAAAACAGAATGATTTCTTAGCACACTCTTTAACTGCCTGCCTTTCATGTCTTCAGCTGTCCTATCAAAATAAAGGCCAAAAATGCCCCCCTCCAAAAAAACAAAAAAAACAAATCAAAGTCATTTAAAAATTAAATCGCGAACAGGGGTGAATCGAGATCGCGATTTTTATAATGATTTAATCGTGCAGGCCTATTCAGTAGCACCGGTCTCGGGTCTTCCATTTGTATTGCTATTTCCTTTCCTTCTTTAACAAAAACAAAAGTTGAATAATACACTTCTAGAGACAATTTATCATGAGTAGGGCTGTCAAACGATTCACTTTTTCTTAATTGCGATTAATCGTGAATTTCAATAGTTAATCGCATGTTTTATCACATGACTAAAAGTAAATTATTTTGCATTTCATAACTGTTTTTAAGTCTGTGTTATCAATGTAAACCAATTATTACCAGTGTATCTTGATTACGAAATCACATGACTGCAAAGAAAGTTACTTTATGAACTTGACTTTTAGATTTATTTTAATTTCAAATCAAAAGATGTATAACGAGACTGAGGTAACACAATCAACGTCTTCAGAAATATAGCTTACCTTAAGCTTGCTTTTTAAAAATGGAAAAATAAATTGTACAGCAAAAGTGCACGCCCGAGATGTATGTACACACAGTAAGTAAAACTAAATACTCCATAGCTTCATTATCTTTGAGTTCAGTTCAAACTAACTTGCCACATTGAGAAATATGCACAAGTGCATGTGCAAAATGTACATTACATTTCAATAAAGTGCATAACAAACAGAAATAATCCATATCTCCATTAACTATGTTAAGTTCAGACTGGTCAGAACATGCCAACCGTGGTAAGTCTACAAGACCTGAGTCTTGTACGATGTTGACTGGTCTGCAGTTAGTTGCCACCCATTTCGCAAGCGCTTCAGTTAATTTTTTTCGGTGTGGTTTCATCCACAGGTCTGTGGCGACTTGCACTCTCCAAAATAGTGCTTTGCCTGAGTCCGCTAGCATTAACCTGATTAGCTGTACTAGCTGCATGCTTAGCTCGTAGATGGTAGCTTAAACTTGAAGTGCTTCGGTGATATTTTAGTTCCATTTCACACAAGGTGCATATTGCTTTTGACTCGTCGACGGCGCCGTCTGGGAATTAAAGTAAAATGCGCCATTTAGAACTGTGTTGTTCTTCTCATGGCTGCAGCAGGATGTAGGAAATGTCTGTGGCAGCTTGACAACAAGTAAAGGTGCCCCAAAGGGTCAGAATAGTAACAGCCAAAGATTCTCGAGCGTAGCGATTCTTCGTAGCAAAGATTATTTAACGGCACCAAGAGGCGGTGTGTAAAATAAAGAATCTTTAATGTCCTCGCAATTAACGTGATTAATGCTGACAGCCCTAATCATGAGACATTTCTAAATACTAATTGCTTTCTAAGAAGAATGCACATCACATGTCAGTCAGTCAGTCTGACATTCATCTCATTTGTAAAGAAGAGCATAACGCGGATTTTCTGCATTCTGTTCATTTTCTGTTTTGCTAGGAACCCATATGATGTAGGTAACGTCTAAACAGACTATATTTAGGATTTACGATCGATTCTAGGGAAAAGAATCAATTTTAAAACCCCTTCCACCCCTATAGTTTATAGATGAATAGAAGCGCTCCTCATTTGTTCCTCACTAACCTGATCTCACAGAATTCCGTGAAATGAACACGGCCCCTTAACTCAAAATCTGTGGCAGGTAGGCCCACGGAAAAATTCCGTTAAATAAACACGGCCCCTTAAGTTAAGGAAAAGGTCATGGGTGGGCTTACGGTTCCGTGACACGTGGGAAGAACGGGACGGAAAAGAAGAAAGCGACTTTAGGAAACTTGACGTGCGGGACACGCGCCCCGGTCTCCCGGGTGAAAGTCCTGTGTTTGACCCAGTCACCACCCCAACCAACCTCCTTACGCGGAATTTCGGCCTTAACATACTACTCGCTACCGTAGTCGCTCTTAATGCTACGTCATCTTCTCATTGACTTTACATTGGCATTGTTTTCCGTGGTGGCCACACGGATTGTTCCCACATTCCGTGCCACCACCACGTAATGCGCCGTTACCAATTCGTGATCATTTCACGGAATTCTGCGCGACCAGGCTGTCCTCCACTGTAAGTCGTGTAACAAGGCTCAACACCTTGCCAAAGGTATCTGCACTCCGTATTATTTAAAATAACTAAAGAAAAATGTGTCCAATCCTCTGCACTTTGCATTTGAGCAAAGAAACATCAAACCCATTCAGTCAGTACGCCGCTGTGTGTATAATACACAGAGCTTCACACCCTGTCTTTCTCCTTTTCTTCGTCTTTGGCTCGCTCTTGCAATGCATGTGTGTTTTTGTGCCACGCTGACGTGATCGGAGGCGACCAGCCGAAGGGAGAACAAACGCTGTCCGTCCCTCACGGCTGCACTGCTTCCCACAGGCTGTTCCCACTGTGCGTGTGTGTGTGCGCGCATGCGTGTGCGTGTGTGTGGTTTCTCTACAACAGGAGATAATTAGGTCTTAGCCTCAGAAGAGGAGAATAAAGGGGGGAAGGGGAGGAAGATGGAGGGGGGGGGGGGGGGGAATAGGTGGTGGTATTTTTTGCACACCCATAGGGAGAGGGGGGTCATAGATGGAGGAACACAGAAAGGGAGTTTAAATGAAGAAACAAAATGAATGCCCAGAAAGACAACAACGAAAGAAAGAAAGGAGGGGAAGAAAGAAAGCAAGAAATAAATGAGACAGAAAGAGAGGAGGAAAGGGGGGAGAAAGAGGAAAGAAAAGTGACAGAAAGAAAGGAGGAAAGAGGGGAGGGAAAAAGAGAGAGGAAAGAAAGAAAGAGGAGCAGTGGACATAGAAAGGACTCACATGGAGGAAAAGGGAAGTTTGAATAAGTGGTGGAAGTAAGGATGAAGAGAGAAGGGTGATGAAGAATAAAGTGGGGGATGACAATAGAGGCTGCTCAGGGAAAATAAAAATGAGAGGAGAATTACAGGGACACCCAGCAGAAGCAACCAGGGAGAACAATTCAATCCAGGGAGGAGGAGTGTGAATGAGGTTGGGGAGATAAGATGAGGGAAGCAAAGCCATTTTGAGCTGAAGAAGAGAGACTGGCAAGTGAAAGACCATGTTCTCACTTATTAACGCCCGCTAGAGGAAGTGACAGAGGGAGGCGAGGACTGGGTTGTCAAGGTGCAAAGGGTGCTTCTAATCTGGAACCCTCGATCATTTTACAACCTTCCTCCCTCCAAGGAGAGAAAATTGTGAGCAAAAGAAAAAGGAAGAGAGGGAGGGAGGGGGCTCATGTCGGCACCAAACTCAAGAGACCGTCTGTAACTGGTCATCTGAAACAGTCCGTCAGCCAGATAGGCATCCTCCATTGGATAAATATAGCTGTGGGCGTGCTCATTGCCGAAATGATTTGATTGGCTGCCTCAGTGAGTTGTGAAATAACAGCAAGGGAACATCTCATGATGTGTGTGTGTGTGTGTGTGTGTGTGTGTGTGTGTGTGTGTGTGTGTGTGTGTGTGTGTGTGTGTGTGTGTGTGTGTGTGTGTGTGTGTGTGTGTGTGTGTGTGTGTGTGTGTGTGTGTGTGTGTGTGTGTGTGTGTGTGTGTGTGCGCGTGTTTAACTATATTCGTGGGGTCCAAAAACCAGGAGTCCAATATACTTGTGGGGCCAAAATGTGATGAAGTTGCCTTGTTGCTGAAAGCTGCTGTAGAGACAAAGTGTGTTTGTGTCAGAGCTCCGCTCTCTGGCAATTTTCAGAGAGGACAGATAAGCTTGATCTTACGCGCTCTCAGGTACTGAAATTTCGACGTTTAACGTGTAAAAAAGGGGGTAAATTTACTGGTCGCACATGTGCGACTGGATGTAAAATTCAGTCGCACACTCTCAAATTTTGGTCGCAAAATGCGACCATGTGGTCGCAGTCTGGAGCCCTGTCATGATATATTATCTCTAGAAGTGTATTATTCAACTTTTTGTTTTTGTTAAAGAAGGACAAGAAAATCACAAATCTCAATACTATCCAATCGCATACTTCTAGAATCACAACAAATGAAAATCACAATACAAATGGAATCGGCACCCATGTATCGTGAACGAACTGAATAGTCCCAGTCCTAAACGATTACCGCAGCCCTTATTGTTACAGGCCCACTGGAGTCCCAGATCTTCAGATCTGCTGCAGTTTTCAACATTTCTCAGGTGTGGAGCGCCAGGTTTTAAGCCTACCTGCTAATAATCCTACAGTATGTGTCCTGTCAGAACACATGAGTTGAGTTACTGGTGCTTTGAATGCAGAGCAAGTCTTTCTGTCTCTGTCTACATTCATACCATTCCTTGTTCTCTTTTTCATTATATGAAAGGCTGTTTTTGCTCTAAGCCATGTCTGCTCTCTTTCTTGGGTTTGCACATTTGTACCAGACCTGGTCAATGTGACTGTGTGTGCGGTCCGCGCGCTAATCAGGGCTTCTTATAAAAAAACAAAGGTATTTTGTGGAAGGAAATTGCGTGTGTGTGGGCCTTTTACACATCTAAACAATTGTGTGTTTTTCTTCAGTTTTTTCTTGCTGTTTTCTTTTACTGTTTGTGGACATATGTTGATGTGGTTGTGTGAGTGTGTGTTTTTGTTTTAGACCTATTTGGCAAATTTCATGTTAGTTCAGCACGCTGCAAGACAAAGGAGTCTTGTTACAGTGGCAGCACTCAGCTGATAGAAAGTCAGCTGATGGTGACTGTGGCTGGCTCTGTAGCTAGAAGAGTACGTTTGAATCCATGTTTCTAATTTTTCACTTGTGCTGTATCACACATAAGTGAGAGACAGAAATGTGAAGGGAGTCATAAAAAAGTGCTTTTCTATCCAGAAGTTCTATAGTAAATAGTACTTTTGTGACACCTCGTCGGACTGCTTTTGATTGAATGTCATTTTTGCAGCTGTGTTTGTGATGTTGCATTGGGTTATATTACGTTGTAAGGTTTTTCTGTTGTTTCTCCCTCCACGTGCAGGATGTGAGCTAGAGCTCACCCATAACATTTACAAGTCGGACTATTGCATTGCTTTGCATTACATCATACAGGCAGGGTTCAGTATTAGCACTATCTACTAAACCGCTGGTAAAATTTGGAAGTGGCTGGTAGATTTGCTTCACTCCCCAGCCAAAAAAAACAACAACAACAACAACAACAACAACAGTGGTAATCTGAAAAATGGCTGGTAAAATTTGAACATTTCCTAGCCATTTGGCAGGTGGACGAAATAGTGAATTTTGAACCCTGCGTTCAGGTGTTTGAATTTTTCTCAGGTCACTGTGTGTACATCCAGAAAAATCATCTCTTTAAAGTTCCATTTTGGTATTTTGGGAAGACAGGAAGTAGGTGGGTAGATTAATTACAATTGCAATCTTCAATTCAATCAATCAAAATCAAAACGGAGAAATACTGACCATTACGCAAATAATTTATTTAGAAAAATACAACGTTTCGGTCACAGACCTTCATCAGGTAAGGTCTGTGACCGAAACGTTGTATTTTTCTAAATAAATGATTGCTTGCGTAATGGTCAGTGTGCGGGACTTTTCTCCGAGCTTTTGATCTGCTATTTTTGATCATATCCTACGCACCTGCCCGCCAAAAGAGGTGTGCAAAAAAGCTTTCTTACAAAACGGAGAAATACAAACACGGTGGTGCCTTCTCAAAGAACATAGAAACATACACAACATTGTATAAAAGGCCATACAAAAAGCATGTCTAATAATGGCAATAACACCAAATAAAAAAATTGCAAATTCATGTTCAAAGTACAGGAGAAATGGCCGCCAGACTTTAAAATACTTGTTCATTAAAAGTTGCCAGAAACTGTGATTCAAAATATAAGGGCAGCACAATTAGTTGCAATTTTTTTTTAAATTTATTTACATTTTTTTATTTTTATAATTTTTTTTCAATTTTAGTTGCAATTTTTGTCGAAATCGCAATATGGATTAGTGCAATATCCAAATCACAGGGCGAGGCGCAATATTTCTTAAAGGTAAAATATAATAACTTATATAATATAAGTATTGTAGTGCTGCAGAGACGTCCCGGCCTACAAATCCTATCCTACAGACTTTTGGTTTGGTACAGATAATTGCAAAAATTACCCTAACATCATTTTAATTTCTTTGAATTTGTATTGAAAATGACAATAGCGATACAAAAATGCTCATTCCCTCCAATATCGTGAATCACATCGCAATATCAGTCAAAATAATCTCAATTAGATATTTTCCTCATATCGTGCTAAAAAATGTAAACTGTACAGCAGGTTAATAAAGTGACCAAATCCTCACAGATGGTAGCTTGGCCCTTTTTAGTTGTCTTTTCTTAATCTGATTAAAGAGTCTTATTACTGTATGTTGTCATTGAATGAATTCTGAATTCTTCAAATTTGCTGTGAAAGACGCCAAGATCCAACCTGAAATGTACACACCCGACAGTTAAAGGAGAGTGGTGCGATGGGATGAGCCAGTGAGCCAATATCACAGTTACAAAGTACTTCTAAAAAAAATCTGACCACATGTGGTCGCGGCCAGCTAACAAGAACACTTACAATCATGTTAACCAACCATTTAATAAGCTTAGCCCTTTGATTTAAAAGGGACAGTGTGGAGACCAATATATACGAGAAATATCCAGAGCAAAAAAAAAATAATCCCACAAATTCTAACTGAATCACAAGGCTTCAGTGCAAGGTTTGGGCTGGGACTCGTCGTGCAGCTGTTGTTACCTATAACTGTTAATTAGAGACTGTCGGTTATGACGCTGCCCTCTCTGCAACTGTCCCAGTAAGCTTTGCCAGGTGAGCGCCTGTGTGCCGGTTGGTGTGTACACGTGCACTCGTGCACCTATGTTTCCCTGTAGAAAGAGAAGTCAGTGGGGAGGGAGAATGAATGAATTCATAGTTAACTGCAAATGTAAAAAAAAAAAAAAAAGGGAAGGACGCAGGAGGAGAGAAGTGGAAAAAAAAGAAGCCAAAGACATAATTAGGAATGAGCAGTGAGAAGGGGAGATAGAGAAGTAACAGTGAGTGGGAGAGACTGACAGGTAACAAGTATGATGTTAGGTAAGAAATGGTGAGAGAGAGATGAAAGAGATGAAAGAGGACTTGGCAGAGAATAGAGGCACATAGACATGTGACAGTGAAATAGAGAGATAATGGCAGACAGATTTAATGAGGTCTTGCCAGATGTAATACTGAACTGTAATTATTCTGTTCCTCCTGTCTTTCTGGGTTTATACGCATGTGTGTGCAGCTTCTAACATCCCTGCGGAAGTAGTGGGAAGCAGACTTTGTCCGTTGGCACAAGAACTCTCCATCAGCACATGACCAAACCTACCGAGCCAGGACTCCTCTCCAGCAGGGGATTCGTTGTTATAGTTTCTTCACACTAAGGCGAAATAAAATATTCACGTTGCACCATTCGCGTGAGTTTGATCGCGGGATCATATATTTGGATCATTTATGTTTAATCGCGTTACTCGCGTATCCGCCAGTGTTCAGCTGGAGGCACAAACCATGTTTCTTTCCGTCATCATATGGCCAAAATAACCACTATTGCTGCTTAGTACCTGGTGTGGAAGTCACAGATACATCGGGAAATGAAACGGCGTCCCGTCTGGATTAATAATATCACCTGGCGGAGCAAACAGCATGGTAATGTTTACTGCCTTCTCCAGGAAGGAAACTTTACGTCTGGATATCTGCCACTTCCAGCGCCACTTGAAGTTCAGATTGTAGCGTTTTTAAATTGCAATAAACAGATAAAAAGTATGCCGAAATAACGAGCTCATGATGGTGTTTTCTAAAAAGTCTGAATTCAAACTTTATCAGGTCTGTCCACAAGATGACAAGCAAACAACTTTTAAAACGCTAGTTTTCTGGAGGGAGTTTGGATCAATCTAACATTGGAGCCGCTCTGTAGGTAGTCAAACTTCCCTGCTTACCTTTCCCCAAGGAAACTCCTTATTAAAACCACTGATGGCTTTTGCCACACATCTACATGGAAGTTCTCGCTCAAGTTCAAATATTTCAACTTTGCGGCGCGGCACAAATGATGCGAATTTCGCGTCCTCGCCTCATTCGCAACGCACCATTCGCGTCATTTTGTGCCTCGACTTCATGTCTAAGCACGTCTTTGCATTGACTTTGTATGGACCCGCGCCGAAGAATTCGCGTGGAACGCGTTTGGTATGGACACGCTTTTAGACTCAAAAAGTGAACAAGGGTGGAAACTCCCAATCTACCTGTCACAGTGGAATTGTTGTGCCTCCACATTATACTGGCTCCTAGTTAAGATAAGATATAGTAGGGCTGGGACGACATGCTTTTGTTCCCATTGGATTCTTTCACAATACATGGGTGCCGATTCCATTTGTATTGCAATTTTAGAAGAATGCACATCACATCACTGCGCATGTGAATAATAATATAATGTGACATAAATCTGATGACATAGTTAAAGGTCCCATGGCATGAAGATTTCACTTTATGAGGTTTTTTAACATTAATATGAGTTCCCCCAGCCTGCCTATGGTCCCCCAGTGGCTAGAAATGGTGATAGGTGTAAACCGAGCCCTGGGTATCCTGCTCTGCCTTTGAGAAAATGAAAGCTCAGATGGGCCGATCTGGAATCTTCCCTTTATGATGTCATAAGGGGAAAGGTTACCTCCAATTTCTCTGCTTTGCCCACATTAGAAAGAGAGAGACATCATGGCTTGCAAATGAGCGAAGCATGGCAGTTGGTCAAGGCCACACCTCCACCTTTCCCCCTCCTCTCTCCTCCTCAATAGCATTTAAAGCTACAGACACAGAAATGGCACATCCTAAGGAAAGCTCATTGTGGGACTGGCTCTAGTGGCTGGAATTCTGCACCAAGGCTGAATTTCAGGAAAGAGATCCAGTATTAGGGGACCACTAAGGTCTATATAAAAGAGACTTCAGATACAGTATTAGGGGACCACTAAGGCCTATATAAAGAGACTTTAGATATAGTATTAGGGGACCACTAAGGTATATATAAAGAGACTTCAGATACAGTATTAGGGGACCACTAAGGTCTATATAAAAGAGACTTCAGATACATTATTAGGGGACCACTAAGGCCTATATAAAAGAGACTTCAGATACATTATTAGGGGACCACTAATGTCTATATAAAAGAGACTTCAGATACAGTATTAGGGGACCACTAAGGTCTATATAAAAAAGACTTCAGATACAGTATTAGGGGACCACCAAGGTCTATATAAAAGAGACTTCAGATACAGTATTAGGGGACCACCAAGGTCTATATAAAAGAGACTTCAGATACAGTATTAGGGGACCACTAAGGTCTATATAAAAGAGACTTCAGATACAGTATTAGGGGACCACCAAGGTCTATATAAAAGAGACTTCAGATACAGTATTAGGGGACCACCAAGGTCTATACAAGAGCATCCAAAAAGCAGCATGTCATAGGACCTTTAAAAGTCATGCCTCTTTGCTCCTGGAATGCAGGCACGCTATGTGGAATCACACACTGGAGCGGAATCATGCCACTTGCTTGGTTCTGTGTGAATAAACAAAGCCGGTAACGACCGACCTTTTAGAATTAATCAAGTCCCAACCTCTGGAAACCGACAATTTTTTTATGGACCAAGGTGGTGGACCTACCGACCAGCTATGGGTGTTTTGGAGGGAAAAATTTTTTTGAAAGAGAGCCAGAGCATGGAAGTGTGTGTGTGTGTGTGTGTGTGTGTGTGTGTGTGTGTGTGTGTGTGTGTGTGTGTGTGTGTGTGTGTGTGTGTGTGTGTGTGTGTGTGTGTGTGTGTGTGTGTGTGTGTGAGTATATGGTCTCAGGATGCTGCTGTTTGACCTCAAGGTGTGATGGCAAGTGAGTGGAGCCAAATGACAGAGCAGCTGAGGCCTCCATTTGTGTGTTTTTGTGTGTGTGTGTGTCAGTCAGTCAGGGCTGTATTACTGACACCTTTGGTTATTTATAGCTTCATTTTCTGATTATCTCCCTCCTCTCTTTCTCTCATACCAATTATCACCCATCACATTTGTATCCCCTCTTTCTCCTTCACTCTTTGCACTTGCTCGCACGCACACACGCACGCACACACACACACACACACACACACACACACACAGCGTTTTGTAACTGGCAGTGCTGACAGAAGTTGGTCGGCGTGCACTTTGTCACTACTAAGAGCTCTGTCGACAAAGACCACAAAGTGAGTGGATGCACATCATAGTGATAAAGAACCAATCACACAGGGTCCTGTGTCACTGTGGTTTGGAGGCTTTATGTTAGTGTGTGTTCACATGAGTAGGTGTGAGGATAAAAATATGAGTGTGGTGGATAATGGAAGACAGAAACGAGAGAGGCAGGCATGTTGTGTTTGATAAAGTGTGTGTGTGTGTGTGTGTGTGTGTGTGTGTGTGTGTGTGTGTGTGTGTGTGTGTGTGTGTGTGTGTGTGTGTGTGTGTGTGTGTGTGTGTGTGTGTGTGTGTGTGTGTGTGTGTGTGTCTAAAGGACATACAGCAGAAAAGTCTTACTTGGATTACAAGGTCCTGTCCTTTAGTATTGTTGACATTTTCTTTTTTTTAATCTTTGTGTTTATGGTAGTCAGAGATACTGACCTTCTATACTGGTGTTTTGTTATTCACTTAGAATGTTTGGCTTTAGATTAGATGCAATGTAATGTAATAAAATGTCTGTCACTCTGACAGGAGCTAGAGTCACCTTCACACAAAAGGCACTAGTTCACATTTTAGCGCAACTGAGGACACCTGATTGATAGCCCCGATAGCGGAGATAGCGAGAGGGGAGGGATCACTCACCAGATGTCAGGCTTTATCCTAGCAATGTACATCCGTAGAGCCAGGCTGCCTATAAACTGGCCAATCAGGGTGGCTGGTTTAGCTCGCAGGCTGATGCTAATATCTTCTGAGATGTATATCATTTTCCCCCTTTAAAGGCAGCTGCATTGCTGAAACTTTTCACTTTCTGAGGTTTTTTAACATTAATATGCGTTCCCCCAGCCTGCCTATGGTCCCCCAGTGGCTAGAAATGGTGATAGGTGTAAACCGAGCCCTGGGTATCCTGCTCTGCCTTTGAGAAAATGAAAGCTCAGATGGGCCGATCTGGAATCTCCTCCTTATGAGCTCATAAGGAGCAAGGTTACCTCCCCTTTCTCTGCTTTGCCCACACAGAGAATTTGGCCCACCCATGAGAAAGAGAGAGACATTATGGCTTTCAAACGAGCAAAGTGGCAGTTGGTCAAGGCTACACCCCCACTCTCCACCTTGCCCCCCCCCCTCTCTTCTCCTCAATAGCTACAGACACATAAATGGCACATCCTAAGGAAAGCTCATTGTGGGACTGGCTCTAGTGGATGTAATTCTGCACCAAGGCTGAATTTAGGGAAAGAGACTTCAGATACAGTATTAGGGGACCACTAAGGCCTATATAAAAGAGACTTCAGATACAGTATTAGGGGACCACTAAGGCCTATATAAAAGAGACTTCAGATACAGTATTAGGGGACCACTAAGGCCTATATAAAAGAGACTTCAGATACAGTATTAGGGGACCACTAAGGTCTATATAAAAGAGACTTCAGATACAGTATTAGGGGACCACTAAGGCCTATATAAAAGAGACTTCAGATACAGTATTAGGGGACCACTAAGGCCTATATAAAAGAGACTTCAGATCCAGTATTAGGGGACCACTAAGGTCTATATAAAAGAGACTTCAGATACAGTATTAGGGGACCACTAAGGCCTATATAAAAGCATCCAAAGAGCACCATGTCATGGGACCTTTTAAAAGTTGTCTCGCGATATCAGTACACAAGAGCATAATTACATCGTTACTACTGAGAACTAATTCACGTTAAATCAATCGGTGCCGAATTTCGGTAGCTGAGAGCGCGTAAGCGCAAGCTTCTCTGTCCTAGAGAGCGGGGCTCAGCTCCGACGCACGCACGCACACACACACACACACACGCACGCACACGCACAGAGCTGCGCTGCAGACGGAGCAAAAGTAACGCCGCTTCTCGAGTTTGTTCAAGTCACAGTGAGACACGGAAACCACACCCCAAATGTCCAGTTGCGTAGTGTTTGGTTCAGAAGCCTTTAGCTGCTCCATTCCATTGCAAGCTAACAAAGGCTTTCTGCTAACTATTAAGTGGCTGCATGCTAATGCTAATCTTGGCGGCCAATGTTGGTAATTTCTCCCCAAATAATGCTGGGACATGTCCGGTTGGGTAGTATTTGGTTTAGAAGCCCTTATTGGTAATTGTTCATGGTACAAAGTAGGGTTGGGTACAGAAACCCGATTCCACTATGGATCCGGTTCCTACGCAACCGGTAGGAATCGGACCGGAATAGAACGCAAATTTCGGTTCCTCATTTCGGTTCCACTTAATGTGTCGACTAAAATATTTTCCCTCTGTCGCTCTGAAACGGACGTAAAAATATCACACTTTCTCTGTAGTCTACCGTTAGCTAGCTACCGTAAATGTAGGCTCTTTTAAAATGCCACATTTTCCCTCTGGGCTCAGGCATTTTGTTGTCTGTTTGTGAAGTTGAATTGGAGGTGACATACACCGAGGCATTCCCTGTTCCCTGTAGAAAATGTCTGGCTCTGGCTCACAGCTTCACATTCACTTACACATAAACTTGAAAAAAAAAAAAAGTTTGTCATACAAAATGTAGTGAATACCAATTTTCAGAATATATTGCGGTTGAACACCACAAATACCGATAATTTAATGTGATTATTGATTGCTTACTGTCATTACACTTTTTAACACCTCATTACACTTTTTGACACCTGCAATACTTCCAAAATGGCAGCCGAATTGTGTAATAATATGGTTAAATTGTCCATATGTCTTTCTCTCTGTCCATCTGTCTGGCTCGGTGTGAAACTAAACTATGTTTCAGGTCACTGTGCAGATTGTGCCAAAGCTTGGGGAAATTACACACACACACACACACACACACACACACACACACACACACACACACACACACACACACACACACACACACACACCACACACACACACACACACACGGTGTTCTCTCTTTGCTGACAGAAGGGCTTGGAGAGTTGGTAATGAGAAAAGGTCCTCATGCATGAAAGCTCACATCAGCAGGCACACACACACACAGACAGACAGACAGACAGACAGACAGACACACACACACACTTTCTTGCTCTTCCTGGGTTAATACCGATAATAATATTAACTTTCCAGGCAGACAGTAATAATTCTGCTGTGTTCTTCCCTTAACTGCCGCCCACACTGACTTAGTCAGCTTTAGATAAACATCTCACAAATCCAGTACAACACTGTTGTTCTAGAAATTGCTCGCAGATGTTTGTGTAAATATGTTGTTCAATCAATGGTTTCAGGAGACAGATTCTACTTTTTAGGTTCTTAATGTTTGGGGTTTCCTGTAACTGTTAAACATTAATCACCCTCTTTCTTGGTATCTGCAGCTTAACATGCTGTTTTTGCAGAGAGTGCAGAATACAATTAAGAGTTTGTCCTCGTTTCACCTCTGGTGAAAGGGAAGATGAAAAAAGTGTCTGTTTGGCAAGTCATCAAGCCCGAGTGAGCAGGGGCGGAACTACAAGGGTGGCACGGGGTGGCACCAGCCCCCCGTGAAATATGATTGAGTGAACAAGTGAAACTAATAATGAATGTGATGTTTTATTTAGCAGGATAAAAATCCTTAAATTGCCCCTGCGAGTGAGAGATGAGATTAAACATTAAAAGTCAGGCGTTATCACAAACAGAACTACTAAAAGATGTACATCTGTTTTCTGCTGTGATGCATATGCTACACATTATGCATGTGAATCTTAGTTGATGTGCAAATCATACGGATAAGAATAAACCATTTATTCCTGGTCCTAGTTGCAGTGTATAGATCTGTGCTTGGGCCCTCCGTGTGAAAGTCACCGATGTAAACAGAAGCTTGGTGTATTTATATAGGACTGGCAAGGCTGCCTGATTGATCTGAAACATTGCACTGGCTGGGACCGTGCTGTCCTCCAGACCACAAACGCACACACTCACACAACATAAACAAGCCACACTGTAACTTGCATGCAGTACAAATGTATGGTGGCACGTGTTTGTCAGATGTCATGACACACACTGCTAAGAATAGCTTGAGACAAAGCTGTATGTGTGTGTGTGTGTGTGTGTGTGTGTGTGTGTGTGTGTGTGTGTGTGTGTGTGTGTGTGTGTGTGTGTGTGTGTCAGTCATAATTAAGATGTTATAATAACTAACCATTAGGGCTGCAACTAACGATTATTTTCATAATTGATTAATCTGTTGTTTTTTTTTCTCGATTAGTTGTTTGGTCTCTAAAATGTCAAAAAATTGTGAAAAATGTGGATCAGTGTTTCCCAAAAGACAAGATGATGTCCTCAAATGTCTTGTTTTGTCCACAACTCAAAGATATTCAGTTTACTGTCACAGAGGAGAGAAAAATATCCACATTTAAAAGGCTGGGATCAGAGAATTTTGACTTTTGTCTTAAAGAATTATTCAAACCGACTAATCGATTATCAAAATAGTTGGCGATTAATTTAAGAGTTGACAACTAATCGATTAATCGATTAATCTTTGCAGCTCTAGTATAGTTACATATGAAATGAATTGCTCCAAATATAGGCAGTTTAAAACATGGCAACCTTATTGTCAATTTCGGCAACCAAAAGCTGATGCCTGGTTGCCAAGCCGGCAACCACTAAGTGTTGAAATTAATCTTTGCATTAATGCATCGCGATGTGGACTTAGGCGATTCTGCAACGATGCAGTGACAGACCATAATCGATTATTGCTTACTGTTGTTGCTTGTTGATTTTCCGGTGGCTGCTTTTTTAGTTTTTGCCTTTTGTCTGTTGTGTGTGCTCAGACTCCGCTACATCCAGGAAGTGTCTTTTTCAAGAGCAGATACAATAAAAAGGGGAGTTCCTATGTATCTGACTGCTTGAATTTGTCTATGAAAACCATGTGTAGCAATATTAATATGGAGGTTGTGACGAATCGGGATATCGAATCATGAGACCAGTGAAGATTCACACCCTTAGATGACATTGCAGAGCGATTACATTTAGGACTCTTCTAGGTGGGGTTACAGCTTTATAGATAGCGCTGTGGCAGTTTTTGTATTTTTAAACATTAATATTCTGTCGGTGATGGGTGCTGTGCCCATATCTGCCCGGTCGCCCTGATCCTCGGCCCTCTGGAGCTCTGGGCGTGCCTCTGTCGGCAGTACAAAGGTCCACCAGTAGACATAAACCTTATTTTTAGATTCATAAACCGTACCCGAGTTCAAAAATATGTAACATATTACCATTGACATTCCTGTAATCCTTTGCCCACTGTATTAGTGTATTATGTAGCCAAAGTGCTTGGCGCCAGTAATCAATCGTTCATCAGTGTTGATGCGCACATAATTGTCATAGTTATTATAGGGCTGGGCGATATATCGATATTATATTGATATCGTGATATGAGACTAGATATCGTCTTAGATTTTGGATATCGTAATATCGTGATATGACATAAGTGGTGTCTTTTCCTGATATTAAAGGCTGCATTACAGTAAAGTGATGACATTTTCTGATCTTACCAGACTGTTGTATTATTTGCCTTTCCCCATTTAGACATTATGTCCACATTGCTGATGATTATTTATCTAAAATCTAAGTGTGAATATATTTTGTTAAAGCACCAATTGTCAACCCTAGAATATCGCCGCAATATCGATATTGAGATATTTGTTCAAGAATATCGTGATATCTGATTTTCTCCATATCGCCCAGCCCTAATTATTTTGGCGTGGATAGACCTAACATTAGGCCTACATGGTCAGCTGATGGAGAGGGGGGGGCGGTCTGAATTTAAGTAGGTCTATCTGGGTCTAAGGCTACATAGCAAATTTACATAGAAAGTATATATCGAACACTTAGACATGAAATGCAAAAAAAGTCATTAATCTATTGCAAACTTTGGCCAGATGCGACTGGGGGGCAGACAAACAGGCATTAATTGGCACTGATAGGGCGCTATGAGGTCAAAAAGATTATAGTTTTTTAATAAATTCAGCAGCTGGGAAGGCATCACTGCAAAAAGTGGATCAACTGTCAGTATAGAGCCTTTAGTTCATGTAAAAGAGCTGATTAAGTTAACCCAGTCACCAATTAATGTAGTAGGCCAATAGAGGCAGGAGGGACACCGCTGGAGTCAAGGAGATAGAAACTTGCCCAGTTTAAAAAATAAATAAATAAAAAAATAAATCCGTTACATTATTTCTGTATAGTGCAGCGTTTTTCTGGGTTTGTGTTTTTTTTATTTCTTTTTTTTACTCTGCATCGTTTCTGTATTTGCAGCTTTTCGCTGTTAATGTATTTGTTTTGGCTTTCTGCAGCACATTTTGTCATCTGCAGCTTGTTTCCGTTGTATTTGTTCTGGATTTCTGTATGTGTTTTTGAATCTGCATCGTTTCTGAAGCTGCAGCACGTTTCTCCCAATGGAAGTGTGTTGGGCCGTTGCGTTTCCCCTGGTCAGCCACCGCACCACTTAGTCAACTTCCGTTGGGTCTGAAGACTACAAGTTTGGAAATATAAATGGGGCGTGGAGTTAGGAAGAAGTCAGCTTTCCTTTGTAGCCCGCTTCTCATCTCTGCTTGAGGCTACATTGGCCGCTAATTGAATAACACCCAAATCTCTGTCCGAACTGTCTGCAGTTAAGGTGCATTGTGGTGAATGTAGGCTCCCAGTTTTGACAAGGAAGAAGATTGCATGGAATAAACAAACAATATCTCTGGTTCTCTGCATCAATCTTTATCGTTTTTATTAAAACTGTCCACTGTACTGTAAGTCAGACAGTGTTAGCAGTGCAAGTTTTTTTTTTTTTTTTTTTTTTATTTTAATTTTTTTTTAAAGAATACAGTAGTTTGAATTTGGGAAATACAGTTATTTGCTTTCTTGCTTAGAGTAGGGTTTGGTACCAAAACCAACCTAAACAACCGGTATGTACTGGACAAAATGACAACATATGTGATATCCAAAATTCTCTCTGTCAAAACCTTTGACTCTAATATGTCAACAAAATGAAAGAACAATTTTGAACCTGGCTTCATCTAATGTTCACATATAAGTCTTTATGGTCAGAACGGGTCGGATGTCCGTCCCCAAATGGCGGCGGCACAGACGCAGGTAACAAGCCGGAGACGGTATCTACGTGTATATATTCATGGGGCTAAACCATTGACATATAATGGACCAACAGGTCCCGTTTCTCTGGACGGAGACCAGTGAAGGAATTAGAAGCTCTTTTCCGGTGATGGCTGAGCGTTACTGAGCAGCCTCCAACTGAGCTTGAAGACGTAGATGTGACGTGAGCAACCTGTCTGAAAGTTGGAAGTCTTCTGGTAGCTGTGCCAAGAGAAATCTCAATCATTCCCAATCTAGCAGAGACGGAGAGCGTAGGTATATGTAAGGAGATAACATAGGCACAGGCTAATTACTGATCACTAACATGATAGTTAACATTAGTAATTACACTTAAACAGCTAATGTTAGACAAAACTGCCTGCAAGCTTCTCCTGTACTATACGGTAATTCCTCTATTGTGCGACAATAAGTTGCGTGGTTATGACACAATCGTTAGCCTATTTTTATAAAAACGTCTGCTATGGAGCCATAACGTGAGATACAAGGTAATGGAGCCTTTTATACATTGTCGTGTTTCTTTAGAAATAAACAACGGACAAATAGAGTCTTTAAACGCTTCAGATGTAAAGTTATTCGCTGTCAAAGTGACGTCAAAATGAATGGCAGTCAATGGGATGCTAACGGGAGCTGATGGCTTGGTAGCATCAAAATGGCGCCATAGGAGCTACGGGTTCTGGGGAGAAGCTTACCCTCTTGGGCTAAACGAAGCAAAATGCCCATACAGCCATTTGCCCTTCCCCTAGTGTTTTGTGGGCGGGGCTAAATGAGGCCATTTCCTGTTAGATGACTCACCACTGTAAAATCAAAGTGGAACGTCATGATGCAATCGTGCCAAAAGACTTTGTTGTCATCCCGGAATGTGACGATATCACTATGCATATGATTTCAAATGTAGAATCTTCAGCATACAGGTCAGACAAGAGTCTGATGAGCAGACGCACAGTACACGGAGGCTGTTACAGAGAGATTCAACATAATCCCAGTGTCCAGTTGAAAAATTGCAGTAATTGATTTGATAGGAAAAAGATGGAGGCAACAAACATGGCCGATAATATTTCACCTGCAGCAAATGAGAAGCTGCTGCTATATCTCACACATGAACTGGACAAGATGAAATCCATTGCAGAGGAAAATAATCAACTTAAACGGGAAGTTAACACTTACAAGTTAAATGAAAAAAGTCACGTGTCTTTAAAGAAGGAGGTGATTGAACTGAGGAAGCAGCTGAACATAAGAAAAGAATTTTCTAAAACCTGGAAGGAAGCGCAGAAACTTTTCCATGAACGGGAGGAGCAACTGATCCAGCTGACCAAAGAAAAGGACTTCCTGATTAAGCAGCAGTTGCCGTACAAACAGTGCTTTCAGTTGAGACAGAAAAACGAAGACCTGGAATACACTTTGAGCTGGCAGAAAATCCATTGCCTCGAGCTGGAGGTGGAGAAACACCAGCAACAGATATGCAAACTTCAGAAGGAGAATGGGAAACTTCAGGTGGAGAAAAACCAACTCCAGGAGGAGAAAAGCAAACTTTGTATAAAGAATACTGACATTCAGAACGAGAAAAGTGAACTCGAGGAGGAGATGAGGCATCTAACGAAGGAGAAAAACAAACTTCACAGTGAGAAAAGCGTAATCCTCAGGAGGGAAGGTACCCAAAAAGAAAAGTTATGTGTCATGGACAAGATGTATTCTGATCTTGAGAAACAACTGGAACAGATAGTCACAGACCTAGACGTCAATTCACCAAACGTATACATCAACGTGAGCATGGACAAGCCACTTGTCATTGCCAAGATGCATGAGAAGAATCTGGAGTTAAAAGACACACTGAACGCCATGCTTAAGAAACTGGAGAGGAAGGATCGCGTAATAAGTGAAAAGGAGAAGAAGTACGAGGAGCTGAAGCAGAGTATGTCAAAGCTGCTGCCTCCAGAGAGATTCGAATCGATGCAGAAGTGCCAGTTTGTAATCCGAGATCTAAGCAAAAAGGTCAAGGCACTAATGGGACAGTTTAACATGTTCCAAGCAATAGTTGAAGAGTACAGAAATGAGAATGGGAAACTGTTTAATAAGGTAGCAAACATCACAAAGTCGTACCTAATCGAAAGAAAGCGGAACTGTGACTTGTGTGAGGCCTTGAAGAAGAGTGGAATCAAAGTGCCTGAACACAAACCAAGTGCCTTCCAGGTCCCAGTCATCCCCAATGTGTCGCGCACGCAGTCCAGAGAAACGCAGGTTCACACCAAGATGCAAACCCTTAAAGCAACTCCTGCCTGTCTCCCCCCCATCTCCAAAACGCCACAGCCGGAGCCCGGCATCAAATCAGTTGCCGCCGGGGCATCCACCATCTCAAAAAAGAAAATCTTTAATTTTAAAGAGAAGTTGGATCTCCCCGTAACCAACATGACCGATGAGTCGCGTAACAAATTACATTATGCCCTTGTCCCACCCATCTCTTCCAACTCTCTGCAGTCCGCAGCATGTCCGAAAAAAGTCTTCATGACTGAAACATCTTGCCCAAACAATAACTAGAAGGGGCACTCCGAGAGCGCAGACCTCGGGGAAGCGACAGGGGAATCAGAAAAAAAGGGGGGGGAAATGTCTCCGCTGCAACATCCGCTCTACTTCCAGCGATGTCACCGGTGTACAGAAAAACTACGGAGTGCTACTTAGCTTTGGAAGCTGAGGTTGCAATGCTGTTCACAGACTTCCCCTGTTCTCTTGTGCTGCAAACTAGCTACGTTTCCATCGGTTATCGACTAGGACGGCTCACGGGCTAGCACTGACACCTCATAGCAGGAAGATACTGGGTTGGATCCCCATTTCTGCGTGGAGTTTGCAGTTGAAGAATTTAGGAGCACATGAAGAACTTCAGGGGCGCAATGAAAATGTATTAAATAATGTGTTTTTTATTTAATAAAAGGGATACAAGGCAACATTTACAAAGTGGTTTCACTTATTTGAATACAAAAAGTATACTAGATTTTAAAATATTTCTCCTTTTTTAAACTAATAATGATGCAATTATTTCCACTTAAAACTGCTTTAAACTATCTGTCCTTTCTGCACGGTGTCTTGTTCATCCCCCAGTGTGTGGGGATGTTGTCTGTCTTAATTGCCGCACAATGTCGCTCCAACCTGTATCTGTCTGTCTGTATCAGGTGTTTGTTTTCCAGTGTCCTGTCTGTTGTTCTTGGCTGCCCATCACTCTGTCAACTTTCTTTCTGTTTGACTTTGTCTGATTTGTCCAGCTGTACTTTCCCTTCTGCTAGTCTGTCTGCCTGGGTAACTGTCTGTCGGTTTGCCCTTGCGTTAGCTGCAGTCAAACACAACATGACATTTAAAACGGCAGGATGGGCTGATGCTAAAAGTGTGCCTAAATGTCAGCTGAGCCTACTGGTTTTACCCTCCCCTCCCTCACCGCTGTCCATTGTTTTTGTTTTTTTTAAACTGGTAAACGACAGCCTCGTGGTGCATTTGAAGTTATTGTAAATGTCCATTCCCACCTGGTGGTTGTTCAACATCAATTTACTAGGGAAATAAGTTATTGTTATACATTATTATTAAATCATTTAATGTTGACCATATGGCCTTAGCAATAAACAAGCCGTTCTTTAATGTCAACTGTTGTTTAGTACCCTTCTTTTTTTACTTTCTTAACCCTTGTGATGACTTCGGGTCACATTGGCCCGTTTAAAAAAAAAAAAATTATATCAGAAAATATTGGACGTAGAAATTAGCGCTGAAAATGTGTAGAAGAAAAATTTTAAAATTTAAAACGTTGGAAAAAGCAAAAACAAATTGTGAAAAAAGGCGTCACAAATGTCAGAAAAAAAGTGTTTTTTTTTCAAGGCTGAAACGAAGACAACACAAGGGTTAAAAAGTATCGGTTCAGGCACCGTTAATTATGTATGCGATTAATTTCGATTAATTAATCACAGAGGATGTAATTAATTAGATTATATTTTTTAATTGATTGACAGTCCTACTTTAAACCAATCACAATCGTCAAAGGCGGCGCTAAGCAGCGCTGCAAAAAGCCTCGGGAAGGAACTTGTTTTGGTGGAACATGTCTACGTTTGAAAGTTGTTTTAGTCGTGCAACAGAAAACTCAGATTGGACAGATAGTCTAGCTAGCTGTCTGGATTTACCCTGCAGAGATCTGAGGAGCAGTTAACCATAGTCCTCACAAATCCACCGGAGTTTAAAATTCCATCACAAAGAAAGCGGATGGTAACGGACTTCCGACCGAAAAGAAGGACATCCGGCGGATTTTCCGGCAGCACCGGAGCAATCCCGGAAGTGGAAGGTCGTGGATATAGACTAGGGACAGTGAGATACTTACTACAGTTGCATCTCTAGTTATGAATCGGCGAGAATGTTTTATTTATGTGATTTATGGCTTTGTTGTCACTCTCTAGCTCGCGGGCGCTCGTTGAGCCTCCGTCTCAAACTCTGCCATTTTGACCAGTTGACAGTTTGTACCATTGTGTAATTGAGGGAGGCTTCTCCTTAATCCACTGGAACAGAATACATTGCTTCGCCAAAAGCAGTTTAAATACAATAAAGTCAACTGTCCAGTAGGCAAAGATAGCTGTCCCCTATGTATATTCAGAAGAAAATTTGAATAACTTTTAATAAAAATAAAATAATCTAGTGTATCTATATCTGTAATTGGGCTGTAACAGTTCTTGAATTTGTGACGAACCGCACGGTACAGGGGTCACAGAATATACACGGTATTTAGACGAATGCACGTTATGCAGGACCAAAGTTCACAAGTGCAAGTTCTGCCTGGAAAGTTTACGCTGTTAGTAACATTTGCTGAGGTTAGCACAAGTTGATTGGTGTGCAAGTCAGTCACACTATGGCGAGCGCAAATGAAACACAGGAGCTGGAAGAGCTGGAAGTTCCCAGTCAGCTACACCAGCAATGGAGAGAGAGTTGTGTATCGACAGGGAGGGTGTATTGAGGCATTGCTTCACTGTTGTAGGGTATGTGAATTTAAACACGTCGAACATGCCGACTCACATTCAACGGCATCCCCCAGATGTGCCAATCACGGGGACAAGGAAACGCAAACCATCTTGTATTTTTGATTTCATAGCATAACGGATGCTTTAAAGTGTTTGTTCAGTGTGTACAGTGTAATAAAGACATGTTTTGAAATATTTCTTTTTTTATTATGAAAAAAAGTATAAGTATTTCATTATGAAAATAGTTTACCGAAGTTGCCAGTGGGCAAAATGCTACCTCAGTCCTAAGCAAAATGATTTTGTCTGCCTTCGACAATACTGTCTGATACTTTTTTTTTTTTTTAAAGAAACAAGAAAAATAATCAAAACCAATACAAACCACAAACTAACCACTCACTACCACTAATAGCTAGGCCTATAAAAGAGGTCAACAAACTTTAATCAAAATTAGCAACAACAACCCAGGATATGAACTTAACAAACTGACCTAACTGAATGAGACAAAAAGGGGACATGTATACTGGCTTGGCCAAACCAAATTACACACGTGGGGAAAACCAAGATAGACAGACATAAACTACAACTACATAATACAAAGAAACCAAACTAAACCTAAATTCCCCGCCCCTCCAACATGGCAGCAGATGGTACAGCCCAATTGGCAGCCCAAAGGATATAATAGTTCATCACCCTTGGCCACGCCTTTCTTTAACCAGGTAGTACCTCCCACCAGCGTGGTAACAAGACAACAACATAATGATTAATATAGCAGAAAAATTAAAGTAAAGCCAAAAGCAAGCAAACATGTAGATTACAAATTAAACAAACGGTGCAATATGTACTTTTGTGTGCATGAATTGTTTGGGGTGTGGTTGACTGCAAAAGAAATGAACGTGTGTACTTCACAAAATGGGGTGAAAATGTGTACCATATTACCATTGCTGGCTGTTGTTAACCTGTGTGGCCTTGGCCATCACAGTACCCCATACATTTGTTTTCTTTCCCGCTGTACTGGACTCGAACACCGACCGTGACTTCTAAACCTGGGTATGAACTGAACTGTAACACCCCTAACCTATAATTCTGTCAATCTATGTAACTATCGATTACAGGAAGAAAAAACGAATTAGCATCACCCTAGTACACACTTATTTTTTCTTATTTTTTCTCCTTATATCTGACTCTGCCTATGCTTTCTTGTTTCCTGTGTAAGGAGTATGTATTCAGTTTATAGCAAAAAAGCAATGACAAACCTAATTGACCCATTGACTAAAGCGTATTCGTTTTTGTGTGCTTAGGATCATCCATGAGGACGGTTTCTCTGGCGACGACGTAAAGCAGTACAAGCCTGTGGTTTACAGCAACACCATCCAATCTCTGGCTGCCATCGTCCGTGCCATGGATACGCTGGGCCTGGAGTACGGAGACAAAGAACGGAAGGTCAGCACTCGTCCCCCTGTGCTCGCACACACACATTCCAAACACGTCCACCAGACACATATCACAATCACATTCACACACAGCGACGTTTACACTTAATTTTTCAAATGCTATCACCAAATGTGTGCAGTGTATGATAACATACAGCCCAACTGACATGTAGCACAGAAACAAGACCGTCACAGATGGAAATGTCTCAAGAAAACTTAAAGGTTAATTTCGGGGGGGAGGGGGGAGGTTTCAACCTGGTCTCTATGTTCCATTGCAGCTGTGAACTGGGCTACAATGTATTCATATAGGGAAAATGCAAATCGTCAATTTATGTCCACGAAAGGTGCTTTTTTTTGTCCCCGACAGACTCGGATTATTATTCTAAGTGTCTGACAACATTATGGAAAGGATCCCTACAGAGATAGACCTTTTTGTTAAAGAGTCAGATCCTCTAACCAGAAACAGCTCAGAAATCGCTATCGCCAAACTCACCAGACTCCATTTAAATAAACAATACTTTAATTTTGTATAGAGCCAGCATATTTCCACAGGTAAATAGGTGAATTAAGGGTTTATTTCAACCAAACCAGAGTGGTGATTATTGGAACAGCGGAAAGACGAACCAACACGGCTTCTAATAGTTATATTTTGTTTCTGTTGACTTTGAATGAAGTGTATTTTACGAAAATTACTGTTTATTTAAATGGAGTCTGGGGGGGGGGGTTGGCGATAGCAATTCCGGGGCTCTTTCATGTTCAACAAAAAGGATCTTACTATACAAAAAGGTCCATCTCTGTAGGGATCCTTTCCATAATGTTGTCAGACACTTATAATAATCTGAGCCTGTCAGTGGCAAAACAAGCACTTTCAGTGGACGTACATCGACGGTGCGCAATTGCCCATTAACTTACATTGTAGCTTGTTTCACCACTGCCAGCTGCAGCGCTCTTGCTTTATACTGGACCAATTTCAAAGATTGTTGTTCTGATCCGTCACTTAGACACAAAACATGGGAAAATATGGTCCAGGTTGAAATAAAAAGAACAAAGTTACCGTTTAAGGTGTTTTGTGCAACCGGCTTTAATGCCGTTTTATGGCTTAGCAGGTTAGTTGGTGGGCAAGGTTAACTCTCTTCTGATGAGTCACTGTAAATAAACCAAAATAAAAAAATATGAAGTGTCATAACTATACACAGCAGTTAATGAATCAAAATAAAAGTTGTTAAAAAAAAAAAGTTAAAAGAAGAGAAACATATCGTAGTTTATGAGAAAGTGAAAAAGCACGAAAGGGAAAGATAAAGGAAAGGAGATTATTTAGGAGAGAATGGAGAGAATGTGACAGTGGACAAGAAACAGACTATGCTGTGTTTAAACTACACTCTACATCTGACTTCCACTCAAAGTAACCACATGACTGAGATGTTCTACTCACATCTATAAAGGATGAGAAGTATAGCTTTAAAATTTGACACCTAATTCACACATTTAAAAAAAAAAATATATATATATATATATATATATATATATATATATATATATATATATATATATATATAGATATAGATAGTTCTTTTGCAATCAATCCTTTTTAAACACATTCTTTACAGGTTTTTTGGAACATGTGCTAACTTGTGCTAACATGCGTTGGTCCAAACTGAAATCATATTGTCAGAACTCTTCACACAGTCGGCGAAACAGAAGTCTATGTGGATCATATTTCATTGCTTTCACACAAAATGCATCCAATCACCACATTTTCCAATATCCAATGCAATACGCTATATGTCTGTCTGCAGCACATCGTTCAAATGCTAACACACTGTTTTCAAAACTGTCAAAAACACATTCGGAACAGAATGATGGAACATTTTGTGGATTTCGGCAGCAACCATATTGAAATTAAAATGTAGAAGATCTTAGCAGAATATTTACAATCAAATGAAATAATAATCATTCCAAACAGCTAATTGCAATTTCAGCTGAAAGAGATTAGAGATGATGATGATGAGAACTTGTGGCCAAATGCAGAAGGGTTTTTCCTGGCTCAGAATGGGCCTTTATTGGGGTAACTACGCACGACTGTAAGCATGATCAGCCTGCATTCAGTCAAGGCAAAGAGTCTGTGTTAACTTATTTGACAGAAATCTATGCATTTTTCTGTTATTTCTGACAATTTGATTTCAAAAACAATAAAAAATTCAAGTGCTCATATTATGCTTTTTGGCTTTTATTGTGTTATATATCTTTTTTGTGCACGTTATAGGTTTATAAAGTGAAAAAGCCCAAAGTCCACCCCAAAGGCACTTACCATCTCCAACAGAAAACACTGTTCACAAACTGCTCCAAACAGCTCTATTGTAGTCCAGCCTTTACTTCAGAGACAAACGTGGTCACTTTGGAACACACGTTATAATGCTCGCCTAGCTGCTAGCGTGTCACGCCCTCATCCTCTGCTTCTGACTGGCTAGTAGTCCTTACCTAGGTACTGTCAGGGCCCTCATACTCTGCTTCTGACTGGCTAGTAGTCCTTACCTAGGTACTGTCAGGGCACGCCCTCATCCTCTGCTTCTGACTGGCTAGTAGTCCTTAACTAGGTACTGTCAGGGCCCTCATACTCTGCTTCTGACTGGCTAGTAGTCCTTACCTAGCTAATGTCAGGGCACGCCCTCATACTCTGCTTCTGACTGGCTAGTAGTCCTTACCTAGGTACTGTCAGGGCACGCCCTCATACTCTGCTTCTGACTGGCTAGTAGTCCTTACCTAGGTACTGTCAGAACACGCCCTTATACTCTGCTTCTGACTGGCTAGTAGTCCTTACCTAGCTACTGCGCATGTGTGACTCCCAACAAAGATGGAACAGAAGTGTGATGCCTCACTCTGTAGCTAAAACAGAGAGCTCAACACACAGGGTGAAAAGAGGAGCTGCAGCAATGTACAGTACAACAAATATATGGTGTTTTTTCAAAATTAAACCATGTAAACCTATTCTGATATAACCTCTAAATACAATTATGAACCTGAAAATGAGCATAATATGAGCACTTTAAATGAATCCTCTGGAGAGTAGGCCTATGACACAGCCTGACTGGAGATATTCAAGTTTATGTTCTGCTTGTTTAATGGTTGTTTTGCTCTTTTGATTCTCAATTCTCATCATTTTGGTGCGAGTGATTTTCCTTTGGGGCTGGCTAAAACCTCTTTGGGGGGGCCGCCAGAAATTCCTCTATGCAAGGAAAACCCTGTCACAGTACAGCAAGTGATAGGGGTGGAACGGTACACAGAAGTCACGGTTCGGATCAGACATCACGGTTCAGTTCGGTACAATGGCAGGAAAAGCAAAACAAAAATGCAGAAGGCAATTTTTTTTATTGTGCATGTTTCAGGCTGTCCACTGAGCTAGCTGTTACAGCTTGAAGTGTATCAAATTAAGGTGTAAACAGTAAACAATAAGTAGCCTACCCTGCATTATCTCCAGACTCCATCTGTAACTTGTAAACAAAATAAGACTAGTAGGCTAGTAGGCCTAGTGTGATATGCTATGGGAGACAAGCACTGCTCTCATGTGAATGCACAGAGCAGGGATGTCAAAAGAGCAGTTTCGGTTACACAGAGCAGTTGACGAGTTTTGGTGTTAGCTTCACACGCTAACGGCGGAGCTAACAGCTAACGGCGGTGCTAACAGCTAACGGCGGAGCTAACAGCGGAGCTAACAGCTAACGGCGGTGCTAATAGCTAACGAAGCAAATGGGCCTGGAGGCCATTTGTGGTCGAGGCGAGAAGGGATACAGCTACGTCCATGTTGTAGCCTATATGGAAGGGACTAGTTTGCTTCGTGTGGACTCACTGGACCGACTGACTCGACATAGGCGGAGCTCGGGAGCTTCAGAGCTAAGGGCAGGGCTACAGATTAGGTGTCCCTAAAGAACCGCGTGTCTAACAGTAGTTCCGCATTACATTAATTAATTTGCACGCAAGTTTTATTTAGCCTATTTTTATACCGTGTATTCTCCGTGTAAATTAATGTACCAAACCGAGACGCCCATACCGTTTCGGTTCAATACGAATAGGCCTACATGTACCGTTCCACCCCTAATGAGTGATTCTACTATAACCTAGATGTTGTTGATGCTTTTTCTTTTGCAAAACAGTATTGCTTGTGTTGTTTTTAGGTCAGTGTGTTCCACATGACCATGTCTGCTTTTCTGAGTGAGAGGTGTTGCCAGTGTGTTGGTCAAACGAGCTTATTTTGAGACATGTGTGAAGTGTTTCGTCGATGTGAGTGAGCGTTGGGTGTGAGATCAACTGTTTGGTAATGCAGACTTTGAGCAGAGTTTAGAAAAAGTGTCTTCAGTAAGTTAATATGTAAGTTAACCCTCACTCTTTACACCTTACTGCCATTTTGACTTGCTTTCTCTCGTTATTTCTCTCTCTCTCTGTATAATACACTGTATTAGTCAACAAATATTCAACTCCACCTGTCCTTCCATCTTCCCCCCCCCCCCCCAGCTTGCTCTCACCTCGTCTTCTGATAACACCCCCCACATCTGTTTTCCCAGCCTTGGCCAGTTGCTGTGGCAACCCGGTGTTTTGCCTTGCTCTCAACACATTCCGCAAGGGCCTTGTGACACACACACACACACACACACACACACACACACACACACACACACACACACACACACACAATGATAGCAGGCTTGAAATAGACTGCCCGTTGTCACTGCTGTAAGAAGCTTCAAGCTGTTTTCACTCAGCTTTCAAAGAAGAAGCTGCTCCATGGTCCTAATAACAACTCAATTCAGTTATTATTATTATTATTATTATTATTATTATTGTTTTCCGTCAGCTTCTGAGTGACTTCCATTAATTATTAGTTGACCATTTGCTTAACCCCACCCCTGGCAATGATTTTCTAATCACTTAGCAACTGTAATAGGTAGAGCAGGCCTGTCAAGTTTTGGATTTCTCTGCACGGTAAAGTGGTGTGCATGAGGCTGTAGTAAGAGTGACACTTTGCATATAAAGAGTTTGGAAGGTAGTGTTTTATTTTTATTTTTTTGCCTCTCCAAAACCAAAAATATGAGCAAAAGTATATGGAATGGATATACACAGTGTGTTTGTCTGCTCTAATATAAGCTACAAATGTTAGTAGGTGCCGGTCTTGGATGCTGGAAACAGCGTTTTCAAACGACTAATGAAGCTAACGTAGAGCTGGGCAATATATCGATATTATATCGATATCGTGATATGAGACTAGATATCGTCTTAGATTTTGGATATCGTAATATGGCATAAGTGTTGTCTTTTCCAGGTTTTAAAGGCTGCATTACAGTAAAGTGATGTCATTGTAACTGTTCTATTATTTGCCTTTACCCACTTTATATCCACATTATGACGATTATTTCTCAAAAATCTCATTGTGTAACTATTTTGTGAAAGCACCAATAGTCAACACTACAGTATCGCTGCGGTATCGATATCGAGGTATTTGGTAAAAAATGTTGTGATATTTGATTTTCTCCATATCGCCCAGCCCTAAGCTAACGTTACCTTAATTAGCTAGCTAGCTACAGCTGATAAAATCTGCTAGCGACTGCCGCAAAACGCTGGCTAATAATGAGAAGGGGCTTTAAGTCTGAAATTTAAGGACAGAAAGGATTTTGAGTGGTAAATCTGCAACATTTTTATTGTAAATTGCATATTTACTGTGTACAGGCATCGCAACTAGGGTATTAACCCTAGGAGGAGGGCGGGCCTTAGTTAGCCAACAGCAAGGAGATTATAACGAATGTCTGAATAGCCTCATTGTCAGTGTCTAACCTGTGTAAGGAGTAGGGATGTAACAATTACCGGTGTAACGGTAAACCGTGATAAAAATGTTGACGATAACAATTACCGTTTTAATACCGAAAACTGTGATCATTTAATTTTACTTTACAGTGTTCATGTGTACAGTTTTCCATTTTAATTTTGATTATAAAGAAAACAAGTATATAATTAGTGGTCTTTCTTTGATTTGTTTACATATTTTTCTTCATGTCTTAGATTGAATATTTGGATTTGTATCATTTTAAACCTGCGCTACTGGAAATGTTCCTGACACATAAGCTGTTTCCATGCTGAACCCTTGTTCATTTGATGTTAAAAGTTGCACTTTTGTTTGTAATATAATAAACACTGTTACACTTTTTGAAACTATTTCAGCTTGTGTAGGCCTATTGGTGCTTTCTGAACATATTGTACACACTATACCGCAATAATACCGAATACCGTGATAATTTTGGTCACTATAACCGTGAGGTAAAACCCACTTGAGTAAATTGTCAAGGCACAGCTGAGCTTTTCTTCACCTCAACTGTACTGAGCCTAGGGCAGTAGCGTAGATGTATGTATTTATTTTTCCTTTTTGATTGTGTGCCAGTGTGTATGTGACTTATGAATTGGCCTTAGGCTCCATTTCCTCTACACTAATTGCTTCATGCATCCACACAATTCTTTGGGCGCAAATTCACCTGCCTTACGTTATGTGTGCGCGTGCATGCGCAACCTTATTTGTTCAATGTCGCTAAAACCAACTTGAAGAAATAAATGAAGTCGGAGGCCGAATGTCGCTAGTGGTAGACACGCACGCACGCACGCACGCACGCACAACACACACAACACACACACACACACACACACACACTGTACATATAGCAGAAGCTGCAGACGGAGATTAAATCAACAAAGTCCTATCATTTTGTCATATCTCATTTTTCATTGCCCTTTTCCTTAAAAAAAACTAAGACAAAAAAGTTGGAAGTCCAAGCATTTTTTCAGCAGAACATTCAACAATATTCTAGTCTGGTCTGACCCATGCACCTTGTCTCTCCTCAGATCATTGCAGTTGTTATTGTGGCAACTTATAGGCTACACAATTTTAAGATAGAAGCACTGATGAAGAGAAGGAAATGAAGGACACAGGCGCTATCGGGCTGCGGCACGCACATGCACGCACATACACAACAACTGACATCAGAAAAACACTTTGTGTCTCGATGGACTGTGGAAGCGAGAGTGGGAGGAAGACAAGACGGAGATGACAAAGGGATTAGATGAAGGGATAGACAGAATGAGAGAGAGCGAGAGAAAATGGGAGAGAAAGGGAGCTGGCAGACAGGTGGCTGCCTGTTGTTGTGGAAACCAGCTAGTTATCCGTGTGTGTGTGTGTGTGTGTGTGTGTGTGTGTGTGTGTGTGTGTGTGTGTGAGTGTGTGTGTTCTAAGATGTGGGTGTGTGAACAACGCCCCTCTGATGATAATGTTCCCTCTGCTTGTTAAAGAATCAAACAACCTGCACATGGCCACACTTAAGTGTAGTTTAAAGTGGAGGTAAGTATGACACGTCTCCTGTATACTGCCGTCTCCTTTACTTATTTTGGCTTTTGAAGTGTGTTGTAAAGTATCCAAACCTTTAAACAAGCACATCATGCAAGCCTTTGAGAACATTTTCTTTTGTTTAAAATGTTACCAAAGTACTATTAGCTAGAGATTGCAGTCTAAGGCAATGTATTGACTACACATAACAAATCATTTCTGTAATAGAGCCACAAATGCCTTCAAAGGTTTTATCTGTACACTTGGTTGAAAGCATTTAGACTGAAATAACATTGCTGGTTATATATATTTTCTTTACTGTTAACAAATCCCATGAAAAATTGTGCCTATTAAGAATGGCTGTCTGTTTATCCAAAGCCTGCTTTAGAGTATATCTTATTTCTCTGTGCCATTAGGCTCCATTGTTTGTCCAAAACCATTTAAAACACGTAAATTAGCCACACTGTTGCCTGGTTGACATGTTCCTTTCTGTGAATGAACATGGGCACTGTAGTTTATTTTGACTCAATCCCACATACATACTGCCCACGACATTCTGCGACCAGCCAGCCCAGCCGGACCAGGCGCCACCGAGGGCGGTGTGACCGCCCGGGGGAAGAGATGTAAGAGAGCCGGGCTGTTCCACTAGCCAGCCTGCTCCTGGCTGATGGCCAGTCGCTGGAAAGTGGAATGGGCGAAACGGAGACAAGGTGCATTTAAGTACCGCCCACCGTGGGGGAAAAGAATTTCCCGCTCTCCATTGACTCGTATTTGCGTGAAGGTTCCTCCTGCTGTGTGGTGATATTCACTTCCAACAATGTAAAGAACCCATAACTAACGTTTTTATAAGCTGCCGATCCGAAAAGCAGACGTGAGGAATCAGCAGGAAGAATAGGAAGACTGTGAAATCCTGACACTAAGCTAACGATATGTTCGGCGTTATGTGTGTTAGCTTAATTTACAGACCGATAGTTAGGCTAAAACTGGCATTTGGATATTTGACTTTGTAACAAAATGCCTGCTGCAAACGTAATGTCGGACATAACGTTTTATGAACGCCGCAAACATGTCGGCAGTGTGGATGTTGTGAGGGCTAGACTAGGACTGTATAAACTTTCCTGTTTGGCTGATTTCGGTTTCCAGCTTCCAGCTTGGAAGAAGGGGACAGGAGAAACAATGTCAGACACGAGAGCGTGACCGATTTCGCAAATGCTGGACTACAAAGACTTTATTGCTGAGTTTGCGAGCAAGACGGCAGGGAAAGTGACTTTCACTTTATCCAGCATGGTGAGTCGGCCGCTATATAAAGCTGTAGAAGGAATACAAAGTAGCATGCTGCTGAGCTGCCATGCTGTAGGTCAGACGGCCTATTATTCTGACAGCTAAATAGTCTGTTATCTCTCTTAACACCAAAATACAAATACAACTACCTCTGTGGCAATCTATTTTGACATGCATTTCAGCAACATGACGTCCACATTTAACACATGCACACACAGCAATGCACACGAGAACACACACACACACACACACACACACACACACACACACACACACACACACACACACACACACACACACACACACACACACAGCATATTCTGGTTGGGTATTCTGAATAAGGCCTTTTTCCGAATATAACAATTTCCAATTAAGACGTGGGATATTCCGTTATTATTTGGGTTTTAGAGGCCAGGCAACAGTTTTCAAGGCTGCAGACCTGAAAAGAAGGAGAAACACAGCTACTTTTAAACATTATCAAAGACTTGGATAGCAACAGGTTTTTGGATATGCGCACTCATTGCTACGGCGACCTTTTCAAGAAGCTGGTTGAAGGAATGAAAGAGGGGCGCTGTGTTCACACGCTCCAACAAGTCCGCCACTGCTGGTAAACTTTGAAAAAAATCGGATTTTGAACGGCTACATGTAAGCGGGAATGTTAGTGGAATATTCATTTTCATTAGCCACGTAAACAGCTTAGTCGGAATATCGTCCTTTTTTCGGAATAAGGGCGTAAACCCGGAATATTATGTACATGTAAATGTAGTCAGTGATTCTGTTTGTGCATCAAGGTGTAATGATCAGGGCCTCGCACGTTAAGTTTGCACAGGGCCTCGCACCCCCCTGCGCCGTTATAGATTCCTTCCAACCAGGTTAAGAAGGTCATTGTATGGACCAAGCCTCCACTACACACACTCACATTCAGATGTTTGAAGTTTTTTTGTGTGTTTCTGTGTGTCGTTGAGAAAAATGTGTGTTTGTGTGTTTGAAGTGTGTCAGTCTGCCACCTTCCTGCAGCGCTGAGCTCCCTTTGATTTTTGTTCCCTCCCCTCCGCTCATTCTCTTTTGTTATTTTCAGCATCCTCCCCTCTGTCTCTCCCCGCCTCACATCCTCTCCACTTTAGCCCAGTAGATCAATAAGATACGCTCATTCCTCAAGACATTCGATATTTAATCAGTGCTGTGAGATCAATAATCTGTGAGAGAGAGAGAGAGAGAGAGAGAGAGAGAGAGAGAGAGAGAGAGAGAGAGAGAGAGAGAGAGAGAGAGAGAGAGAGAGAGAGAGAGAGAGAGAGAGAGAGAGAGAGAGAGAGAGAGAGAGAGACTGTATCCTAGCAACAGTAAGATCCATGCCTGAGAAGTGCGCGTTTCTTTTTTTTTTTTTACTGTCTTTGTTTATTTCCATGAGATGATATACTGTATGTCATATTTTTGGAGATATTGCAGAGCATCTTCAACGCACGCGTCAATAAGGTTCATGATTTTAACTTCGTAAGATGTTCTCACTTTTTTATTTTTAAACAGAATGAGCTGCCGACAAATGGCTGAAAGATATTCCTTCATTTATATAAACTGTGCAAAACAGCAGACTGAACTTGTATTTTATCTTAATTAAGAAACATTAATACAATTAATTAAATAAAAAATTAATTACGAAATTTTTAAAACAAATCCCACATTAAAATAACGAAATAAATTTAAGAAAAACCTCTTCAAATAAATAAACTAAGAAGACGCAGTCAAACAAGTGAAATCTATAGTAGATTACGTCCTAGGCCGTTTAAAAATTGCATCGCAATTCTTTTTTTTTTTTTTTATCAACAGGTTGTAATCTTTAAAAAAAATTCATATTGATTTTTAACCGATTCACCATGCATTGTTACATCCCTAATTTATACTGTGGATGAACAGTTGACCCAGAGTACAGTGACAGCACTCCACTGCTGGCTGCATTGAAGCATCATGGCTCGGTTCAGTAGCTTGTTTCACTGTCAGCCTTTGGTTTGCATCGGAGGACCAGCTGGGGCCTTCCTATAGTTGGCATGTTCTCCTTTCTCTCCCACAGTCCCCAGACGCACCGGTTGGGCGATTTGGCTGCTCTCAATTGCCTGTAGGTGTGAATGTGAGTATGAATGTGTGTGTCTGTGTGTGCCAGCCCTTGTGATAGACTGGCAAGCAATGCATACTGGGATGGGCTCCAGTGCCCTGCGACCCTGAACAGGCTAAGCGGTTTAGAAAACGGATGGATGCCTGACTCGGTAACATCTCCGAGACACTTAGTGAGGAGGAACCAGCTATTTTACATTTCCCCTAAGAGTGTTTGTGTGTGTTCAAAATGTTAGGTTGGGTGACCTGTAGTCTCGCGTTGCCAGACCTTCCTCTACAGCGCTGCGGAGGAAGGTCTGGCTAGTCCACACAGCATTCTGGAATGGGAGAAAAATGTGCTCTGGTTCATTGGGATTTCTTTAAACCAATCACGATCGTCTCGGGAAGGAACTTGTTTTGTGGAATGTGTGTACGTTCAAAAGTTGTTTTAGTCGTGCAACAGAATACTGTGGAATTTCCGTTCAGCAACGAACGGAACAATCCCGGAAATGGAACCTGGTGGATATAGACTAGGTGACCTGTGGATCATTTGATTGACATCACTTCCTTTCGGGCAACAACTAATGATTTTTTTTTTTTGTTTTTTTTTTGTTGATCTATTGATTATCTTCTCAATTATTTAGTTAACATTGTTTTCTATGAAAATTTCAAATTTTTTGATTTCTTTCTGTGCCATTGTAGCTGCATGGCTCTAGGGATGGCAGTGTCAGTCAGTCCATTGCTTCGATCCAGATTCACATATATCAACAACTACTGGATAGATTTTTATGAAATTTTGCACGGGTTCATCCTAGACGATGAATCCAAACAACTTTTTGGGGGATCTATCTTAACAATAAGGCTGACTGCCATTACATTTGGTACATCCTCCGCTGTTCAGTGCTAATTAGCCAATGTTAGCATGCTAACACACTGAACTAAGATGGCGAACACGGTAAACATTATACTTTCTTAGCATCGGCAGGTTTGCATTGTCACTGTAAGCATTTTAGCATGCCGATATTAGCGTTTAGCTCAAAGCCCCAGCATCCCTAGGCACATTCTCACAGTGCTGCCAGCTGTAGGCTCTTAGTCTAACCCTAAAGATATTCAGTTTAACATCATACCGTATATGACAGAGAAAGCATCACATATGCATGTTTGAGAGCCTGGAAGAAGTGAATTTGGGGGAGCTCTCGCTTTTAAAAATGACTGAAAAATGTTTCTGTCAATTAGCAATTCAATGAATCCACTAATCAGATCTACAAACTGTATATAAGAGACAGTCTGATTGAAAATGTCGCAGGGCGTTGATGTTTTATGTGAGACAGTATCAAATAGAGTGATGAAAAGACAAATCTGAATAATAATAGATTGAATAATTTCAATTCAATTTTTCAATTCAATTTTATTTATAGTGTCAAATCATAACAAGAATTATCTCAGGACACTTTACAGATAGAGTGTAGGTCTAGACCACACTCTGTAATTTTCAAGGACCCAACAATTCCAGTGATTCCCCCAAGAGCATGCATGAATGTGTAAGTGCGACAGTGGCGAGGAAAAACTCCCTTTTAGGAAGAAGCCTCGGACAGACCCAGGCTCTTGGTAGGCGGTGTCTGACGGGACAGACCCAGGCTCTTGGTAGGCGGTGTCTGACGGGACAGACCCAGGCTCTTGGTAGGCGGTGTCTGACGAAGCCGGTTGGGGGTTTGATGAACAATGGCAATAAAAAAAGTCACAATTAAGACTTAATGAAGAGAGAATGATGCTTGTTATTTCTGCATATCAGCCATGGAAGGCGAGATTAGTTCTGAGAAGAAACTCAGCGTGTGTCTGCATGTACATTTGACTGCGACCCACTAGGGCAGCACAATTAATCACAATTTTACCTAGTACAATATCTAAATTGCAGGGGGGCACAATATTTGTTAAAGGCAAACTATGTGTCAAACCATTCTGAATGAAGTATTGTGGTGCTGCAGAGACGTCCCGGCCTACACATCCTATCCTACAGACTAAAGGAAAACATCGTTGTTTGGTACAGATCCTCGCAAAAATCGCACCATAATCAATTACATTTTAATTTTATTTTAATATTGGTCAATGAAAATGAGAATGAGACCAAACTGATCATTCCCTCCAATATCAAGCATCATATCGCAATTGCAATATCAGTCAAAACTATCACAATTAGATATTTTCCTCATATCGTGCAGCCCTACGGCCCACTCAGTGGCCCTCATTTATCAACCTAGATCGTATGCACGTTTTATAAATGAGGGCTATTGTGTTTTTGACTCCACTTAGCTATAGCCTCTCATTCCGTTGCCGTCTTGTCTTTCCTGTGTGTGCGTCAGTGAACCAACAGTGCCTTTTAGCCTGCAAAAACACGTCAGAGTGCATAACATCAGAAAGGCTCAGAGTAGGGCCTTTAGGGGAGGCAACATACACACACTCACACCCACACACAGCTAGTTCTCTCCATAAATTGCCCTGTAGCTCTCTAGCCACACACACACACACACACACACACACACACACACACACACAACTCTTGCTTTCCTCTTCACTGTGTTTGCCAGGCTGGTGCTGCCAGCATCATCTGACAGGCACATGGATCTGTCTCGCCCTGCCACAACACCGCACCTCTAAGAACAGGACCATGATGCCTCGCTCCTGTCGCCCCCAGTTACCAGGGCCGCCAATCACCAGTGCTGGTTTGCTAAGCTCTGCTTAGCAAAAGCCTCACACTACCAAAAACCAAACACACATACACAGGTCGTTCAGTGACTATATGAAAATCCTGAAAAGTGATTGGAGGAGAAATTTAGTCTGAACAGCTGCGATTGAGAATATGACTTTCTACAAAAGGGGAAAAGAAAAAAATGACTGCCAAGTGTAGTGTGATTAAACACTGTTAAAGCCCTACTTGATACCATTCCTACAGTATACTTCTGTAAAGAATGGTGTAGAGTGAGGAGGAGAGAAAACGTTGAGTGTTTGGGTATCAACGAGTGTATGATTGTATCGGTTTGTTCTGTTCCTCTGCGAGATCCCTTTAACAACAGAACACAATAGAGTATTTCAAAATAAATGGTTTGATGTCAGTGAGTCACTTAGATAGGCTTGTGATCAGTCACTCATGAAGGCAGCCGTCACGTATGCACGCGTGTCCAGTTGTCTCAAGGGGCTGTGTGTAAGTTACCTCAGGGACTGGGTTCTCAGGTGCTGAGAGGGAGGAGGAGAGAGAAAGCGAGAGGGAGAGAGATGAAATATTCTACCTCAGGTGTAAAACATGATGAACAGAGCAAAGGAGGAGAGAAAAAGAGCACAGAGGGAGGGAGGGAGGGATCACTGGAGATGGTCCTTAGGGGTTTAGCACATTGGCACACCACCATGCTATTGTGTGTGTGTGTGTGTGTATGTGGTCTTGTTTAACTATATTTGTGGGGTCCAAAAACCGGGACTACAGTATACTTGTGGGGTCCGGACAGCTTTGTGGGGCCAAAATGCTGGACCCCACAACTTCAAAGGGCTGTTTGAGGGTTAAGACTTGGTTGTAGGATTAGGGTTAGAATTAGGTTATGGTTAGGGTGAGGGTAAGGGTTAAGGTTATGCATTTAGTTGTGATGGTTAAGGTTAGGGTAAGGCGCTAGGGAATGCATTATGCCAATGATGGGTCCCCACAAAGATAGTGAAACACGCCGTGTAGTGTGTGTGTGTGTGTGTGTGTGTGTAAAGCACCCTGCGTTAATGTCATCACATTTCCATGCCTCTGCAAAACAGCCAGATGTCATCAATCACTGTTCGTTTAGACCACAGATACTGTTCCGTATACAGTACTGTATATGCTGTTTGCAAACACACAAAGATACACACTCGGAAGAGCAATGGGATGATATACTGTGAGACTTATCAACTGGTAGATATTTTGCTTTGTTAGCATTTATACCAAGGTATCTATCCCTTTACTGGCTCTGGTTGTATATACCAATTGAAAGCAATGTTGCAAAATAATGTGCAGAACTTATACATTGCATTGGTTGTATAAATCTGTATTTTGTTATGTGTTGTCTTATGTTACTGTGGATGAACCCATATCTTATGTGTCTAACAAAGAAAAAATTGGTATCTTTCCCATCTCACATAAGACACATCTTGGTGAGAAAAAAATCTTCTGGATCTATATTACCCTATGATTTATCCTTTTATATGTTATGGTATTACAAACGTATAGTATAGGCAAGCACACACAAATCCAGCACTGGCCCCATCTTTATATTCCAAAAGAAATGTGTTAGAATGGTCACTTACTCCTGCTGGAATGCCCATACTGCCCCTTTTATTTCAAACCCTGGAGTTATTAAACGTATTTAACATCTCAAACTTCAGATAGGTACCTTTTGTGTTTCAATTTTGTAACAATTCCCTTCCCGTTTCCTCTCTTCCTACAGTTTCTTTTCTTTCTCGGTCTCAGATCCATTGTTACCACACCAGATCTGTTAACATATAGTATAGTCAGTTCTACAGAACTAACCGTGGCCAGTTTTCAATCGGGTACAGAGGTCTAGTTATACGGGACAGTTTTTCTGCTTCCTTTTCACAGTCACTCCTCATTTATGATTTAAAAAAAGAAAATCCTAAATGACTTCTGTTGATGGAGTACAGCACTATGTAAATGTAGTTATGATACAGTGTATAGGCTTAACACAGTGTAAATATGTTACTGTAATATATATCTTCTCTTCTTCCTTTTTTTCTATCTGTAGCACCCCTTGGTTAAAATTTGTATTCTTGTCTTTCCTTTAAGTATTTATTTTTCTTTCCTTTAAATATTTCAAAAATATTAATGTTAATTTGGAAATTTGTGGCAAACATGTACAGCTGTCTGTAATTTCAATGTTAGGTGGGTTCCTTTTACAAGCCCTTATGTTGTTGTTTTTTTTATCTCACCTGTGCATTATGTTATTGTATATTTCTTCTTTTGTATTTTAGATGCACAAATAAAGAAAGAAAGATAGAAAGATGTGGCTTCAATATTAACAACATTGATTTAAGTCAACTTTTTAGTTTAATATAGGTTGGAACAATTCCTGCTATAGACAGTTTGTCACAAATTAAACTGTGGGAGAAATACAGCAGTAGATGGGGTATAGTATTTGTATGTTATGCAATTTAGGCTTTTGTATACTTACACTTTGACATTGTTGTGCTTGGATTCCTCTCTGTTCTGTGTTCAATGTGGCAGCCAACTGCTGGTGTAGCTAATTAGGCCAGGCTAAAAATAGACACTTGCCTATAAGATTCATATATCATCTCTGTCATACACAACCTCAGATGTGTAAATCTCCTGCCTCCCATCCTGTTGTCAACTGGCTGGTCAATATATGCCAAAGTATGGTTTTCAACATTTGTATCAAACTAAGAATAAGTCAGCATTTATGTAATGTAAGAGTGTCACAGCAAAAATAATCAAAACATGGTTTTCTTCAAAAATGTATGAGGATTTTATAGGTGAACAGTGGTTAAATTATTGCGCTCACCAAGCATTAGCCCAGTTAGCAGACCATCACAAGCACTGAGGAAAAAACATCTTTCAATCTCAGCCTCACTGACAAAGCACACCTGTAATTACAAACCAATAAGCAACTGACTTACAGCATTTGCCTGGGAGAGAAGTTTTTCTCATTATTTTTCTTTTTTTCTTCCCCCCCCCTTTCCTTTTTCTTCCGCTGTGTCCTAGTTTTCGTGCTTGGCGACGTACACATTCCCCTGTACACTAGGGCTGGGCGACATGAAACAAAAACCATATCTTGGTATTTTTCGGGCTGACGACACATGATAAATATCTCAGTATTTTCTACAAAGTGGGCTAAATGTTCAGTCACGTCTCTGAGAATGCTTGTTCAGTTGTTTTTAACAACAATAACAGTCATATGAACGAACGGGCCCATTGCAGTTAATAATAATAATAATTTATACTTTATTAATCCCACAAGGGGTAATTACAATGTTTTCACTCTGTTGTTATTACACACATTACACACAGGCCTGAATTACACACACATGCTCAGTACCTATACATGCACTAATGGAGAGATGTCAGAGTGAGGGGGCTGCCCATGGAAAGGCGTGTTGGCAGCTAATCGGCGTCACATCCCGTGTATGCAATGCATTTACCATCACTGTGCTGCATTTTTTTAAACTATATAAGCAGTGGGGTAGTTTTTGTAGTGAGTATACTGTGATTTTTCCCTCCCAGGTTCCTACTCGCCCATCTGAAAGCGACAAGCCCATTTGTTTTTAACGGATAGCATCAGCCTCATCCGGCTCATTTTCTGTAGTTTCTGTAAACGGTAAAGCCTGCTGCAGGGAAGGCTTACGAAAAGACTGAAAGAGTGTAATTTAAGTTTTGTTTCATATCTCCTTTTAGTGATTTACATTAGTTAATTTCAAATTTGCGCAGAGAATGACCACCAAGCAACTCTGTTGTTGTTCCTAAGTGACTCGCAAACACAGACGGGGTACATCTTTTGAACGAAAGTGTCAAATTATGTCCCAAAACAATCAGTTGTTACGTATCCTCGCTCTTTTGTAAGTGGGTATACGGAAATGCTTGACCTTTTCAGAATGGGTATACCTGCGTATCACATAGACTACGCCACTGATGATAATCATGGGTCATGGTGGCTCACGTCTCTTGCCCGCCTCCAGGCGCCGTCTCAATGGTAGAACTGAAATGAACGTTACATCCAGTAACTACAGCTACTAGTAACTAACTACAACGTTACCAGCGGAAACACTGGTACAATTACAGGTTTTCCTCTCCTGCTTAACAAAATATACAGCTGTGCAAATTACAATTAACACTGTAGGTGAATGTGGCGCTGTGTCTCCCTACATGTTGCAGGAGGGCCTGTGAGCGGGTGGGGGCGGGGTTACCCAGAGAGTGTGTGAGAGGAGAGACGCAAATGCGGGCATTGCTTTACGGAAGATGTTATGTAATGCAACATCAAACCATATCTATAGAAATTTTAATGTCTCATCCCTTATCCAATTTTAAAATATATCGATATACCCTAAAAAGTCGTTATATCGCCCAGCCCTAAAGTACACACAGTATACACATATTTACATGCAGTGCATATGCAGTGTGTGTATGTGTGTGCCTTCTGTGTCTTTTGGATGTAAATTATGGAGGACATTTGAATCTATATTTGAGGACTGCCATTTACTTAGAAACTAGCCAGAGGCGATGGCTGCAGCTGGTGTGTGTGTGTGTGTGTGTGTGTGTGTGTGTGTGTGTGTGTGTGTGTGTGTGTGTGTGTGTGTGTGTGTGTGTGTGTGTGTGTGTGTGTGTGTGTGTGTGTGTGTGTGTGTGTGTGTGTGTGTGTGTGTGTGTGTGTGTGTGTGTGTGTGTGTGTGTGTGTGTGTGTGTGTGTGGTTTTCGGCGTGCCATTTTCTGTGTACGTGGTCTGTTTATAGGGATTGAAGGGGTAAAAGGTTGCTGCTATTGACTTTCTCACCCATTGTTGCCGTATGACGGTGTATTTTCATGTTGTGATGTCAGCATGGAGACTTGCCTATATCCATGCTGGTCTCAAATGGAGCTCTTTTCAATATTGAAGAACTTGACAGTAGAGTTCTTCAACAAGGTTCGGTGCACTATTGTGTTATGACCAGCCAACCTTACAACCATGAATGATTTTCCTACCAAAGAAGTGACATTTATTTGCTAGAAGACAGATTGTGGCTGACAAGAAATTATATCAACATTTGGTACATTTGCAGCATTAGATAGGTTTGCGGAGTCCTACTTCTTCACTCAACCACCAATCAAAATAAAGATGTGGACAGGAATGGCAGATGTAGGACCTGTCTCTGCTGGTGGTGCCTAACAGCAGAAATAATGTGAATTTTGGGGGACGGGGTGAGGCAGGGGCCCTGTCAGTCCAGGGCAGCGGCTCTTCTGTATGAGTTGCTGCAAGTCAGAACTGATCTTTTGGTGACCTTGCTGACCATATCAGTGTTGCCAGCCCGGACGGAAGAGAGCTGATCTCTTTTTCTGTCTCCTCATTATCAGCAAGTCTCGCCATAGCCAAAAAAAATGTTGGAGAAGAGTTGGACGATGGTGCCAGGGGTGAGGGTTGGGGGCTGGTCATCAACAAGCTGACACGGTTTGCGGTGGCTTGTTTTGCTGGTTTGTGTGTGTATTTTAGTAGTTTGATTCTAGCTCATGCTGGCATGAGTCACTCAGAGATTGTCACGGAGTTCAGAAGTCTTCTCCAGTTCAAATATCCTCGTTTGAAGCACTGCAATCTTCTCTAACTATTTCTGACATTTAGCTGTGCCTGGAAGCTTTTGATGAGTACAGATGCATACTGTTGTCAGGAGTCTGAAAAGTTAGCATTCAGAAATGGGAGAACAGTCAAATACAAGCCAAAACAAAAGCCCTGCTGTAATTATAACCTTTCCTTAACTTAAATTTCGGCTGCGATGTACCATGGAGTGAAGTCAATGCCTCTCTGACACACGGTTAAAAGAAAATGACATGTTAAAAAAAGAAATGTGCTACTTTAGTCATCTTTCCTGCCGGGTAAAGCTGCTGTCAATGTGACCATAATGCAGGATTGATGCAGATGTGGAGACTCATTAAGCTAAGGCTGCAACAGTATTTGATTGGTTACTTTTAATCCTCATTTCAACAATAGCTTCCGTGAACATGGAATCTCTGATCATGAAATTTCTTTTGACATTAATTTGTAATTAATGTGTAATTTGAGTGTGGTCGGGGTTGTGTTGCCTTAGCTATTTGTGAATCGTTCACTAAGTTTGTAGTTTTCTTATTTACGAAGTCAGGTTGTGAAAGACATGTCTTAGCTTGTAAAGACATAAGTGATGTGTAAGTCAGTTGCCGGGATACATTTGTAGCGCTGTCCAATCAAATTACAACATGTTGTATAATTTCAAAAATAACATTTTTTAGCAGGCCAAATTATATATTAGACTTAACTGCCTAATGTATACATGGCTGAGTTATTTATTAATTGTGAAATTATGAATAATGAACATTTGGTTTAGTTAGCTAGCATTGTGTATCAGTTAAACCTAGAAACTAGTCTGTGCAGAGCTCTGGTCACTGTGATATAGTAAGAGTCTGAAGACAGTTCAGTGATAAATTATAATTCCAATGATAGAGCTGGGCAATATGGAGAAAATCAGATTACACAATATTTTTGACCAAATGCATCGATATCGATATTGTAGAGTTGACTATTGGTACTTTCAGAAAATATTTACACAATGATATTTGTGATAAATAATCATCAATAATGTGGATATAATTATTAAGTGGGCAAAGACAAATAATAGAACAGCTTGAACAGTCTGGTAAGTTTAGGAAATTACATCACTTTACTGTAATGCAGCCTTCAAAATCAGGAAAAGTCAATAATACGATATTACAATATCCAAAATCTAAGACGATATCTAGTCTCATATCACGATATCAATATAATATCGATATATTGCCCAGCTCTACGTTAGCTTCATTAGTCGTTTGAAAACGCTGTTTCCAGCATCCAAGACCGGCACCTACTAACATTTGTAGCTTATATTAGAGCAGACAAACACACTGTGTATATCCATTCCATATTCTTTTGCTCATATTTTTGGTTTTGGAGAGGCAAAAAAATAAAAATAAAACTCTACCTTCCAAACTCTTTATATGCAAAGTGTCACTCTTGTGTCACATATTACGATATCCAAAATTTAAGAACATATTTAGCCTCATATATATATATATATCTCGCTATAATATCAATATATTGCCCAGCCTTAGCGGGAACCACTGCTGATAATCTGTAGAGTGCAGTAAAAAAAAGGCACAAAAACTCAGTTTGGAATGAACGCAAAGCACAGAGCAAAAGAGAAGTGCATCTGCGTGTAGACACTCAATGTTTAATGACGGCGGTGCTGTCTCGTCATTATCATTTAATTGATTTAACATTTCAGCAGGTGTGTTATTTCCAAACAGGCTCAGTGGCTTGACGGTTGAAGTATGGATTTGATTTGCGGATGTAGTTTGCCGGACGGCAATGTTATTGGTGTTATAGCCTAAGTTAGCAGCACAATTACAACAACCGGCCCTGGTGAATTTACAGCTCACAGCAAATCACAAACCCCATGTTCATTGGGTACCTTGGAAACCAAGTGTAAAGTAGATTGGATGAACGGTTCGTGAGATATTTCAAAGACCGAGATACACACACAAACGTATACAGAGATTCCACGATTTATTTAAATCAATGAAATTGTCAGGGAGCCAGAAGAACTCTCTCTCTCTGAGGAGGATGTCTCACATGGACGTTTAGTTTAATGGACAAGGTCTCGTCTTTGGAGTCTCTGCTGACTCAGAGAGGTGTAGGGAAATAAAGTCGGCCGGGTGAGCAATGAATGCACGCATAATTATGTCTAGGTGTCTGTGTGATAAGAATAAAGAATTTCTTGTTTTCAAAGGGACACTTTGCCGATTTAAATCTAGCTCTGTGTCATCTTTGTGTGGTAGTGTGTTTAGATGAACGATGTTTGGCTTGCCTCTGTAGCGCCATTGCACGGAGAAGCGGAGCAGCAGAGCTCTGCAGACCTCCATGGCGCTCGGTGTCATCCGACGGATCTCGGCTACTCTGCACTGGCGCCACGGACGGAAGTCAGACATCGTTCATGTAATCATACTGCCCACACTGCCTTGACACAGCGCTGGATTCAAATCAATAAAATATCTCTTTAATGACTGCTGTATCTTGTTTGTCCAGGTCAAAGTGGTTGTCATCTTAAATACCAAGCTCTTTTTAGAACAGCCTCACAGGTACACATACACCCTTTTGATTTAAATAAAAGGCACAACTGAGTATTGTGGCCATTAAAATGGGAACACCTGATAGTTCTGCAAAATATGAAGCAGGAACTACATGTAAATTGAACATGAGAAGTCTACGAACAGACCCAGAGGTCCACCATTGGTCAGCTTAATACATTTTAATCTTGAATCATTAAACGTGCTGTCATTTAAAACCAAACCAAAAAAGATAAACTAAAGATGCCCAAGCACTGATTAAGATTCAACATCCAATGATCAATGGTGTCAAAGGCGGCGCATAGGTCAGAGAGAGCTAAATTAGATCGTGTTTGAGAGATAGTGGAAAGAAGATAATTAAATACTATAAGGAGAGCAGTCTTGGTGCAGCGGTGTCGTCAAAGGACAAACCTGACTGGAATTGCTCAAAAAGCAGATGTGAAAGTAGTTGTTCAGCAAAATTTCTTCCTAGTGCTTGGAAGGAAAAGGCAGTTTGTTGATGTGATTAATTCAGGAAGCTCGGGTCAAGCAAAGCATTTAGAAATGGCAGAACAGTCAGATACAAAGAAATGTTGGAAAGAAACTACTTTAGTCATCTTTCCTGCCGGGTAAAGCTACTGTCACTGTGATCGTAATGCAGGATTGATGCAGATGTGGAGACTTCTTCTCAGTCGTGGAATGTAACTAAGTCAATATACTTAAGTACTAGAGGGTGTAACGGTACACAAAAATCACGGTTCGGTACGTACCTCGGTTTTGAAGTCACGGTTTGGTTCATTTTCAGTAGAGTAAGGGAAAATAATTCAAAACTTCCAACAAGTAAAGTAAAGAAGCAACATAGGTGCTTGTTGTTTATTATTAATATTCCTAGGATTGTCTTTTGTGACAGGAATTGTTGTTCCTGGCCTCTCCAACTTTCACTCCAACAATGCCTTCTTAAGTCCCTCTGCCAGATTTGTGCTTGTGTGTTGTTCATAAATGGGGCAAGTTTGCAGGACATGGCTTACCATGTTCCACTCAGGGGTGATGTGATGGGCAGTCACTGTTAAGTAGCTCTGGATGGCCATCTATCAGTCGTGAGTGCTACAGCAGATGCCTTAGACAAGTCGTGGACAACAGTTTGTTCATAAAGGGCTGGTATGACTTTCTAGCTGAAATGTGGGCAAGAAGGAATTTCATACCGGGGCTCAATCACCTTCACCGTGGCATGTGTTTAAAACCTGTGTTTTCAACAACTGAATATGGCCGTAGATCCGCTCATATAAAAACACCAATGGCATTTGTTATTGCTTTGGCCCGATCTGAATTACCAGCAAAAGTCTGTTTAAATGCTGCTGTGTTTGCACAACGCTCGTTTTATTCCTTATTCCTTATTCCTTGTAGCAGCGATATTCACATTCACGTGGTGCCGTTTTAAGTGAGTTAGCAAGTTTGACGTGTTGCCAGAAACATGCCCGATCACTAATGAGCGATGTCGGCACACTACCTTCATCTTATCCACTTGTTTTTGTCCGTTGTATTTCCCCAGGAAACCGAAGCGTTCCCAAACAGGAGACCTTAACGATAACGGAGGGTCTTCAAGCTCTGGCTTGTCTACATTGGCTGTGACGCTAGCTAACGAGAGACCTGGCTGGTATAAGCGCTCAAAGTGCAGGGGGCGGAGACTAAACAAACTTTTGGTCCGCCACTTAAAATGTTTGTGTGGGAACTCGGAATTGAAGTATGTTCCACACGCAAAACAAGCTCAATCATTTCTGTCAAAGATTGCATTCTGTGTACCGTTCCGAAAGTCCTGTACATGTACCGTTACACTCCTATGAAGTACACATTTGAGGTAATTGTACTTTTCTCGAGTCTTTTCTTTTCATGCCACTTTCTACTTCTACTCCACTACATTTCAGAGGGAAACATTGTACTTTTTACTAAACTAAAACACGTCGTTTATAAAATTCTATGTTTCATTGTAAATTAAACTACCCAACGATATAACAGCCTACAAGTCCAGCTGAAATGATTAGCCGGTTAAACACTTGGTTGATTGACAGAACTGTTTTGATTGATTCCAGTTTCTAAAATGTGAGGATTTTTCTGCATTGACTTTTACTTTTAATTTGTTAAGTACATTTTCCTGATGCTACTTTATCTTAAGTAACATTGTCAGTGCAGGACTTTTACTTGCAACAGAGTATTTTTACAGTGTGGTATTATTACTTTTACTTAAGTAAAGGATCTGAATACTTATTCCACCACTGCTTATTATGGCTAAAGCTGCAACAGTATTTGATCGGTTACTTTTGACCGCCATTTCACCAATAGTCGCAATGAACATGGAATCCCTGATCATGAAATTTCTTGTGACATTAATTTGTACGTCTGAGTGGACGTGTGTCTCTGTATGTGTGTGTGTGTGTGTGTGTTTGGATGTGGGTGTTTGCACACTGCTCTGGCATTTAGAGGCTAATCAATGCCCTGCTGACTACCGCTGCTAATTGAAGGTTAACATATACCATCAGCATGAGTGTCTCTCTCTCTCTCTCTCTCTGTGTCCACCTCATAAGCAGCATTTTCCAAAACACACAACGCTCACATTCATACACACAGACACATCGGCTTTCTATCAAAGACACGTTTCCCTACAGTTGCTTTGCTCTGTGATTATGCCATACTTGCGCACACACACACACACACACACACACACACACACACACACACACACACACACACACACACACACACACACACACACACGCGCACACACACACGCACGCTATCCTCAATTAGTAACATTACACTGTTGATTGCACTTTTCCTCGCAGATGATGCAAACACAGTGTTGTTGCATTCATATCTGTTAATACTTGAACATTTTCATCGGATGGAAGTCCCGCTGGGGTTTGGTAGACAGCAGCATGATGCACAACATGTGATTCAACCAGGCATTTGTGCGTGCGTGCGTGCGTGTGTGTTCTTATTGTAGCTGCAAGAGAAGCGAGCGCTCTAGGTGATTAATTCCGATGTCTGCTGTTGCCATGGTAACAGGGACACCTGAAAAGGATGGAGAGAGATACTGAAAGAGTGAAGATGACCACTGTTGCCCTCTTCCCCCCTCTTCTAATTCATCTTGCTTCAATTATTAACTTCATAAAAAGCTGTGTCTGTTCATGAATAATTTAGCCTTAAATGGGGTGTCCCCTATGTGTGTGTGTGTGTGTGTGGGGGGGGGGGGGGGGGGGGGAATTAAAGGCATAAGACCCATTCCCCTATGCAGATGGGGGGAAAAAAAGTATCCATCTTGTCCACTTGTCATACTCTCTTTCCTCCCTCCTATATTCCTTTATTCCCTCTAACCTTCTCTCAACCCCTCACTATTTTTGCGTCCTACCCTCATGTGTCCATCCATGCATCTGTCTATCATTTTATGTCCAACTGCTGCTGCTTCTTGCTTATTTATCCATTGTCAAAACAACCATTTGCCTCCTCTTTGCTCCTTCAAGCCCAATGGCGAAAATGAAAGATAACATTTAAAGTGATTGAAGATGTCACTCCAATGTTGTAGTTTCAACACAATTTATCAGAGGTAAAAAAAAAAAATTCTGTCTTGAAAAACACGTTTACTTATGTCATACACAATAAATAATGATGGAACACAATGTTCAGACTCCTTTCTGTTCTAGTAATACAACCTGAAAATGAGCATGATATGGGACCTTTAAATGTGAGTTATTGGACCTCTACAACAAGCAACTGCATTAATTGATCTGATTTTAGTTAGGCAAAACAAGAGCATGTGTTTGTGATTTTGTTGGGTACCATCACTTCTTGTTTGATACTATGTAGGCCACAAATACAAGCCTGTATTTTAATTAATAGGATGTAACTGCAATTTTGGTTTCCTGAAATTGTTTGCCTTTCCAGTCTGACATTTGTTCTATATTGTGCCTATATGGACATGGAGTATAGAATGTCATCGGCCATATACAGTACTGTACAATTGTGCATGCATAGACACTTGAATACAGGATTTGACCTGCACTTCAAGAGATCAATTCTGTAAGCAGTATTGATTATGTTGGATTTCCAACACTGATGTTGGAGTATCATTTCAGCCAGTGTATGTCTGAACACATCCCACCAACACAACAATATTCTGAACCTACAACCGTGACTACAAGAGCTGTAAGATACGTACCGGACTCTGACGTTGGGGCTGTTGGATTGTTCCTAAATCTTCCTCAAAGGCCTCTCTCACTCTCCCCTGCTAGCTCTTCTGGTGCTGCAATCTTAAGTGCTGCTTCTATTGATCAGCTAGTGGAGGAAAGGTGTGTGTGTGTGTGTGTGTGTGTGTGTGTGTGTGTGTGTGTGTGTGTGTGTGTGTGTGTGTGTGTGTGTGTGTGTGTGTGTGTGTGTGTGTGTGTGTGTGTGTGTGTGTGTGTGTGTGTGTGTGTGTGTGTGTGTGTGTGTGTGTGTGTGTGTGTGTGTGTGTGTGTCTCAACCATTCTCATTGGTGTCCTCCCCCCCCCCCCCCCCTTTTCACTGTGTCTCTTCTTCTTTCTCCCTCTCTTTCATCTCTGTCATCTTCCCATCACTGCTCCCCCTTTCCTCTCTCCCTCACTCACTCTTCTCTCTTCTATTCAGTCTAAGAAAGCTATATGGCTAAGCTAAGTTGGCTATGGAACAACATCTGTACCAGGACAGCATTTTATTATCTTGTGCACAAACTGACCACCTCACACCACCCATTCACCAATTGTTGCACACACACACACACACACACACACACACACACACACACACACACACACACACACACACACACACACACACACATCCCTATACTTGTCAGTCATTGTCATTTTTTATGTTTTATATTGCCTTTCTTCATTGCATTTTTCAGTATATATTTAAATACAAAAACACACACATCCAGTGTACTTTTTATTGTTTTATCATGCTTTGTCAGCAGCGCTTTGGTTTATTGAACTGACAAATCCTGATGACATAAGATACGCCTTTATTGTCTCCCTTAGGAGAAAATTGTCTTGGGCACTCGAGAAAATAAAAAATGGCGACACATCGCACATAAACATACAAATATGATCAACTACAGTTAACGTTCAATAACCCCCCCCCACCTTCCCCCTACATACACACACACAGAAGAAAGAGAAGCTAGTGCACATCCGTCCCCTCATATTGCACATATATTCTACCCAGATATTGCACATTTTCCCATCAGACCATGCTGTGATCAATAATTTGTGTATTGCACAATGTCGTACATTTTACACATTCACTATCAAATCAAAAATATTGCACCAATGCCCTGATGTTCTTTTTCGTACTGCTCTAGTGAAAATGATGGCTGCAGGAGTTATCAGCGTTTATTGTATTTTTTTATACATACAAGGGTACTCGCAGGCTCTTAAAAGTCTTAAAAATGTCTTAAATATAATATTCGAAAAATAAGGCCTTAAAAGTCTTTTAGACTTTATTTAGAAAGTCTTACATTTTGTTCCCAAAGGTCTAACATTTGTTCTTGTCCTTTCATAAGATAAAATAACTCTTTTGTTGTTTCATCACAAAACGAGTACCACGATTAAAATGTTGTAATAAGTTCAAGTACTTGGTAAACAATTATTTTTATAGCCTAAAATTCTTTCTGATATTCCATTATATCCTACATACGTTTGTCAGTATGTTATGAAGTTGGTATTAAAATGAATTCTAAATGGTATTGTGCGCGCATGCGCGTCATAGTTGCGCTCCGGTACTTAAAGCAACACTATGTAACTTTTCCCGCTTCGGTCCCCCTACAGGTTGGAAGCGGAATTGTCCGTTACATTACATTGTCCAGTTCATTCGAACTACAGATCCGCTACCCGATCTGGCAAACTTGCATAATGTAATGTAATGAACAATTCCGCTTCCAACCTGTAGGGGGACCGAAGCGGGAAAAGTTACATAGTGTTGCTTTAACAAATAGCACTACACCCCTGCACACAAGCATTTAAAACGGCACCATTTTGCTTTCAACTCGGGGGCAAAATAAATCTGCCAACATTTCTTGCATCAAGTTGAACTTTGGTGAACTTTAACCTGTGAATACACTTCATAGCAAGCCGTCTTGACAGTGCTGACCTTTGAGGGAACAAAGTGCCGAAGAGTCCAATATGGAGGAAACTGTCGTGGCTTGTTACTGCAGCTGTGCTGCTCCATCTACTTTAACCTAACCTCCTTCGTTCGAGTAACTGCTCAAAGCGCTGTGACTGACCAGTGATCCTACAGCATGTTCCTGGCTGGTGTGAATTGGCGATTAGTTCGCCAATTGCAGTAGTTTGCCTACAGGCCCTGAGGCCATGAGTTGTGCTTCTACAACAAAATAATTCAGGCACAGATGCATTTCACTGAACCACTTTGTGGTGTGGCCAGGCCCTTACACTGTTATACTAAATCTGTTCTTGCTTTGGCTGTGTGTTTTGCGCTCTGGTTTATGGTTTAGCCAGCGACTTTTTAATTTGAATGTCTTTTACATCACCTCGGCTGATAAATAATCTTTTAGTGTTACTATTTCAGTTTAATGCTCACATTGTTTTCTCTCAGCATAGATAGATAGATAGATAGATAGATAGATAGATAGATAGATAGATAGATAGCCTTTAATGTAATTGTACATACAACCCAATTTTGAGAGCTCTTCTGTTCAGTGAAGACAGAACAAGACATTACATACATTCAGGGCATATGTATATTATTCACACACACACGCACGCACACGCACAGGGCTTGTGACACTGTGCAGCTGAAGGCCTTGTTATGAGATAAAGACTGAACTGGAGGCTGTTGTGATGAAGAGGGTGACACACAGAGAAAGTGCTGCAAGACAGAGAAACAGAGAGCAAGACTGAATGTCCATATGGTCCAATGTGTTCTTTGTGAAGTACACTGCTATAGTGAGTCCTGTATGAGTGCTGTCATGCATACAGTAATATGCCTCAGCGCACCCCTTCCTTTTTGTGTGTGTGTGTGTGTGTGTGTGTGTGTGTGTGTGTGTGTGTGTGTGTGTGTGTGTGTGTGTGTGTGTGTGTGTGTGTGTGTGTGTGTGTGTGTGTGTGTGTGTGTGTGTGTGTGTGTGTGAGAGATGGAGCTGTTCCCTGTCCATGGCAGTGTCTCTTCAATATTCTTAATTTTCATCTAACAGAGAGAAGGGTGGGTGGGGCAGCTTGAATAGACTAGAGTAATAGTCTGAGTGGTGAGAGAGAGAGAGAAAGAGAAAAATGGGGGAGTGTGTGTGCGTGTGCGTGCGCGTGTGTCAGCCAGGCAGCTAGTGCACCACTGCTGCTTTCTAGTCTTGTACTGCAGAAAGTTATGCCCACGGGGTGCTGACATACAAACACACTCAAGTGCGTTTCACTATCTTTGTGGGGACCCGTCATTGACATAATGCATTCCCTAGCCCCTTACCCTAACCATCACAACTAAATGCCTAACCTTAACCCTTACCCTAATTAGCATTTTGGGCCCCACAAAGCTGGTCGGACCCCACAAGTATACTGGACTCCCGGTTTTTGGACTCCACGAATACAGTTAAGCGAGAACACACACACACACACACACATACACACACACACACACACACACACACCCACACACACAAACTCACACTAACACTAAACAGTTTTATCACGGTAGGATGAGTGTCAGAGCCAGACGAGTGCCAACATCTTTATGACTTATGAACCCACATACATTAGGCTTGCAGACACACACACACACACACACACACACACACACGCTGCAGTCCTCAACCTCATTGGGCACACAGAAATACTCAGTCGAGCAAAACACATGCTTTTTCATAATCACCAATAGTGTTGTCTTAGTTTTCTCTTAAATCATGTTCCTGCTTTTTACAAGCTGCTACTGAAAAGCTTTCCTTTAAAACATTAAAAGCATTTTAAACGGCAACACCAGTTAAAGAGCTTTAAATGATGTGCAATTATGTGAACAAAATGCAAGGGAGGAGTTAATGGCGCAGTACAGAGAAAATAGAAAGTAGTAAAGCATGGTTCTGGGCTGCTAGCATGTTAGCCGTTGCCATATGCAGTAGTATACCAACTGACCCTGCTAGAAGGCCCAGCATCACTTTTTTTTTTAAGCACTGCCTTTTTTTTATCAAGGACGTGTGATGGATTTTATGTGTGCCACTTCCTGATGTGACCCGGCCTTGAAGGAGAACATTACACAGACTCAAGCTCATTTTTACATCTGGTGAGGGAGATAAGTTCGACGCCACTGCCTCTGTTGTATTTTTAACAGTCCATGATATGAATTGAAATTAGTGCCAGAGACTTACGCCACTGGGAGAAGCATCCTGGAGTGAACTTCACCCTATCCCCTATGCATCATCACTTACCATGTACTCACTTCTATTTTGGTGTCATTATAATAATAATACAATGTCAAGCTTCTGAAACGGTCCAAATCGAACAATGGCGATACATGGACTTGTCAGCGTACAAACCATGGAGTGGTCTGAAAATTCACAGAAAAACCATTTCTCCAAATGACAAGACACATGCTTAAACACAGAAAAGCAGCTGTTAAAGATTTTCTAAGGCATAAAAAAGCACATTCAAAATTTAGTAGAACAATGGGCCTCATTCACCAATATCTTCCTAAGTTTTTTTTTTTTAATTTGTTCTTAAGAAAGTTCCTAAGAAAAGTCTACGTCCGATTTGTTACGTGTTCTTAAACAGCAGAATTGTTCGCAGGTGTGTTCTTAGAATGATGAATCCCAATGTCTTCGTAAATGGAAAGCTTATGCCCCTTGTTCCCATTTAGCATAGGTAAACGCCCCCGTTAACTCCTATAAAAGGGCAAGGCTGTGTGGACACTTATGGCGCATACCCACTGCTAGTACCAGCTCTGCTCGGCTCGACTCGACTCGGCCGCGGTGCCCCGTCCTCCATTTTCCATTGCAGATTTAGGCATTGACCTCGAGTGGTTAGGGTTAGGATAGCCGGTTGGTCAGGGGATAGATACGTTACGTGTGTGAGTGCTATTGAAGGGCGGGTCTTGGCGTGGCCATAGTAGGATTCGTAAATACGTGTTCAGGACACCCCCATCTGTACTGCTGCAAGAAGTTAGCGAAAAACGAGACATCATATTTAGTAGCGTCAGCAGTGGATACAAAGCAGCAAATAAAACCGATGCATGGAATGCAGTTACTCATGCAGTGAATGCTGTATCCCTGAAGAAGGGCACAGAACTGATGAAGTAAAAAAGAAATGGTTTGATCTGAAAATCTGAGGCAAAAATAAATAAATATGCCATTGTGTGGTGTGGTCCCATATGCATACTTTGGGCGTAGAAATAGCGTGATCAATTACTTATCATTGGATGGCAAAGTTCCCCGTTAACATAATTGATGTGAATTGAAGGCAAAGCAAGGCAAGTTTATTTATATAAGTCTAGCACAATGTATACACAATGGCAATTCAAAGTACTTTACAGATGAGCAGAAGTGTAAGTGTAGTGTGCATTTATTAAAACAAACAAATAATTTGTTACAATATTATAAAGGAGAGAAATGTTACATTTTAAATTAGAACGGACGAAAACGGTATAACTACTTATTAACATGTCAGGGGGCGAGTCGTAGCTAGGCGGAACGAGGGAGAGAATACCATCGCAGTATTATGAATAATTGGAGCCCAGAAGCAATTTTCAGAAGCAGAAATAATTTTCTAAATTTCTGATCCTCTGAATAAAAAACAGAAAATTGGAAAAACAGTTTAAAGATCCTATTTATTTATTTGTCAAGGCGGAAAAAACAGAAAAAACATTTTTCTGTTTTTCCAAATGTCCGTTTGTGCTTAGTAAATTGAACTGATAAGTGTTACACGGACCATCAAGCATCCCTGTTTGTGAGTGTGGACTGTCATTATTTATAGTTCAATGAAGCATCAGTCCTGACTGTAGCACTGCCTGCATTTTCTCTGTGTGTGTGTGTGTGTGTGTGTGTGTGTGTGTGTGTGTGTGTGTGTGTGTGTGTGTGTTCGTAGCTGGGAAAATAAGATAATCTAATTCAACAGCTCTTATCTCTAATGGCCACAACATCCTAAATGCATGCAGACAGGCACACAAACACACACAGCACACCACACACAAGTGTGTGTGTGCTCGTCTAAATCCTACAGTGTGGGATACGGAATGAGGTTTTCGTCTTTTCTATTTAGCGCTCTCTCTTTTCTGGGTGTCTTACCATTCAGTTTTCTGTAAGCCCCTTTGCCAGTCTCTAGGATACCGAGCAGTTACCGTAGCAACCAGGCTAGCCGGCCAACACCATGGAACACGCAGCCATGCGGCCACCTGACCACCTATCCTTCACATGATTGGGTGCTGTGTTTTGGCCACGTCTATTCACATGCTATTGGTTGGAATGGGGGCCCCAACAACTTCTCTCTCCTCTCATTTTCACACTCTTGCTCTATTTTCTCTCTTTTCTGCATCTCTCGTCTGTATCTCTCCGTCACTTCCCCCTCTCCTTCTGTCTCACCGCAAACACAGGGATTGTATTACGTCAGCATAATGCTAGAGTCGCTGCACGGATTCACATTTGATACTTCTGCTTTGACTGTTAGGAAAACACGTTTTGCATTAGGATTCAACTAAGGAGCATCAGCTAAAAAAAAGGCGATAAAGAAAGAGCAAATTCAGCCTTTCCAAACCATTTAAATACAAATAAAGATTATTGGAATGGAACAATCTTCTTATCTTTTCATTGTTTCTTTTTACATTTTCGTAACATTCATCACCCTGAATTTATTCATCTTTAAAAAGCTCTTTACCCACCATCTAGTGCTGTGATAATTCCACATTTTGCTGTAGAATGAATTGTCTCAGAAATCAATGCGATTAACAAGATAATTGTCTATTTCAGTCAAATTTGAAAAACTAGTACAGTGCCCGTTGAAAAAGGGCCTGTTTGGAACGGGCTGATTGCTTGGCCTGTGGTATTGCTGGTTGTAGAATTCTCCAAAACCAAATTGTACCCCATAATTACTTACAGAAGGACCCCAAACCACTTAATATGCAACTCCACTATACAGCCCACTACTGACTTACAGTGTAGGCTACTTCTACATCAGATATTTTCTAACTGTATTCCCCCACCCCCCGCACCCCCCACCTTGTCATTTTTGTTGCTGTGAACGTGTATAAGGACAAGTGTCAACAACTAACGAGAAGCATAGCTTTAGCTCAACAGTCCAACCAATATTCACTTATATAATTACAATTTGGCATACCCATCAGTTACCATCAGCAGCCATACCCCTTAGGGCTTCAGCTAATGTTAGTAATTTATTGCAGTTAAACAAAGAAACGGCGATTAGGGAAAAATATTTTGATAAGACATTTATGGAATAATTATTACAGGCCTACCACCATACCCGATGATCTTATGACTCCCTCATGTTCATGACCTGCAGGTTGAGATCAACTGAGTTACTGTATGAAAGGAAGTAGATTGCCACAACTCTGACTTGTACACAGTGGTGAATTTTTTATTTTTTTTATAGCTGCAACAAACAATTATCTTCATTATTGATTCATCTGCCTGATACTTCCTTTACTTCACATTTACTTTACTATCATATGTGACACAGAAAAGCAACAAATCTAACACATTTTCTTAACCCTTGTGTTGACTTCGGGTCACATTGACCCGTTTAAAATTTTTGTTTTATATTAGAAAATATGGGACGTAGAAATAAGCGCTGAAAATGTGTAGAAGAAAAATTTAACAATTTAAAACGTTGGAAAAAGGAAAAACAAACTGTGAAAAAAAGGTGTCGAAAACATCTTTTTTTTCAAGGTTGAAGGGAAGACAACGCAAGGGTTAAATCAAATTTAAGAAAATGAAATCAGTTATTACAGTCTATACGTTCCTGAAATGATTAGTTGATCATGAAAATAGGTAGTTTATTTTCTGTCGATTGACTAATTGACTATAGTTGTTTCAGCTCTTATTTTTTTTTTATATAGGTTGTAATGTTGGATGCCACACGGAAGATTGAGTAATATTAGTAAGCAATGGAACAAGTCGGAAATTTAAACAAAAAGTTTATGGCTTTCTTTTTTATTTGGTTTAACTCGTAATTTGATGATTTCCTGAAGTCACCTCCCAAGTTGATCATTCCTAGAACTGTAAAGGGAAGTGTCTGGAGTGCATCCTTAACCTTAATTGGTACCTTCTTCCTTTTAATTCGCTGTACTCCTAGTCAATATCGACGACGATTCGTTAACCCTTGTGTTGTCTTCCATTGGAACATGCACTTTTCAACGCTTGTGTCCCTCTTTTCTAGGCACTTTTTTTCAATGTCTTTGCCGTTTTTTTTTTGCCGTTTTACACTTCTTTTCACTACCATGTATAAACAACACTAACACCAACTCATTACTAGTTTTACACTTTTTGGATTTCACAGTCAATAAACCTCATTTATTAAGGAAATGAT
>CM042320.1:37431988-37526988 GCA_023566125.1 Zingel zingel | reverse complement strand
TCAGTTAGAGCATTGAAGATGGGTTGAGGCTGGGTCTTCCAACATGACAATGACCCGAAGCACACAGCCAGGATAACCAAAGAGTGGCTCTGTAAGAAGCATATCAAGGTTCTGGCGTGGCCTAGCCAGTCTCCAGACCTAAACCCAATAGAGAATCTTTGGAGGGAGCTCAAACTCTGTGTTTCTCAGCGACAGCCCAGAAACCTGACTGATCTAGAGAAGATCTGTGTGGAGGAGTGGGCCAAACTCCCTCCTGCAGTGTGTGCAAACCTGGTGAAAAACTACAGGAAACGTTTGACCTCTGTAATTGCAAACAAAGGCTACTGTACCAAATATTAACATTGATTTTCTCAGGTGTTGAAATACTTATTTGCAGCTGTATCATACAAATAAATAGTTAAAAAATCATACATTGTGATTTCTGGATTTTTGTTTTTAGATTATGTCTCTCACAGTGGACATGCACCTACGATGACAATTTCAGACCCCTCCATGATTTCCAAGTGGGAGAACCTGCAAAATAGCAGGGTGTTCAAATACTTATTTTCCTCACTGTATACATACATACACTCATACATACGTGTGTGTCTATGTGTGTTAGGGCTGCATTGGGGCAGTCTACAGGAGGGCAGAACAACAATTTAATATTTCATCACTTCCATTATTTAGCAACTGCTACAGAGAGGGAGGACAGGAGGAAGAGGGGAGGGGAGGAGAGGAGAGGTGGAGTCGAAAGCAGAGCTGGATAAGAAGGGGGATGGAGGCATAGATGAAGGAAAGGGAAATATAATGCTGATGGAGGAGGGTGCAGCAGAATGGATGGGCAAGGGAGAGAGAGAGAGAGAATCAGAGACAAAATTGCATTCCTGGGGAATGAGGATGGTCGCCATGGCAACTGCAGCTGAGAGTCACATGATGCAGAGGAGTGAGAGAGACTGAGGGAGAGGGTGGGCTGGTGCCAGCCGATGACAGAGGAGGAGAGAAGAGAAAAGAGATGGTAATGAGGTACAATAATTAAGTGGAGGGATAGATAGAAAGAGATGAAACAAAACCAAAAAATATCCGATATACGAGTATGTGTACAGTCACTTGTGAGTGTGTATTTACCGTTGGGTTTTTTTTTTTGTAGGCCACTGGATTACAATGAGGTCATGTGAAGAATGATAAAGGTTAGACCATGAGAGACAGAGAGGAGGAAGAAGGCAAGAGAAAGAGAGGAGGTGTGATTGACAAGAAAGGTGAAGAAAATTATTTAAAAGAGAACTCAAGTCCATAAATAGAAGAGAGGAGGGGCGGGGTGGGGGAGAAAAAGAGAGAGAGATAGGGGAGTGAGAACAGATTGTTCATGGAGAATGCCAGCCATGTTTTATTTCCAAGATTTCTGATGTCTGGGGCTCACTGTGACGTCAACGACAAACACACACTCTGACATGTGCATGTTTTATTATCTGTAGCCACGTTGTGTTTCTTTCTTGCCTGTGTTTTATTCATATCTCTGTCTTGTACATGCACTTTGTGTCTGTGTTCCTTTAACTCCATAGCAAATGCAATTTTGTATCTAATGTACTGTACATCATCTGCCCAGGGCCACCAGATGAAAATGGACTTTATTGGCTAACTCTGGCACAGATTTTATTGTATTAGTCAATGGTTATTATAATATCATAAGTAGGGTTGGGTATCGTTTGAATTTTTTTTCGATACTGGTGCTCAAATGATACTTTTAAAACTGTGCCAGTGCCTAAACGGTGCCAGAACTGATACTTTTAAACAGATTTGAAATTTTTATTTTATTTTAAAAAGTAGCACAAAACGACTTATAACTCATAACAATGACTTATTTCACCAGTAAATTGCTGGTAAACGACAAAAACAACCACTGGATGGGAAAAGGATATTTTACAAGAACTGCAACTGAATGCACCACGAGGCTGGCGAGGCGAGTTTGAAGTAAACATACCCTCTGTGTTGTTTTTCCGGCAGCTGCAGCTGTTGGACGTCTAAGCAATTAAGTATTAATTGACCCGTGTAGGCGTCTTGCATTATGTAATTTCTGGGGGGGGGGGAAGAAACACTGTACTTGAAGGTATCGACATAATCGTGACATGACACTGTCATTACCAAAGAATCTTTATTTAACTGTTTCATGTAATTACATCACTCAACAGTCAGGTTCATTTTATTGATTTATAATCAAATTATCGTGCCATACCTTTTTCAAAACACATCACTCATTTGCAGTGTTGGGAAGGATACTTTCAAAACGTATTCCAATACAGAATACGTGCCCAAAAATGTCATTTGTAACGTATTCCGTTACGTTACTCAATCTGAGTAACGTATTCTGAATACTTGGATTACTTCCACATTGAATTGCATTTTATAAGAGTATGAATGCAGCTATCACATACAGCTTATTAAACAGGCCTATTCTGGTGTGTTCTTCTGTTCCAACTGGCTGAATGTGTACCTGAACAAGCAGATAGATGTTTGTATTTGTAGTCCCAAACTGCATAAAAGAAAAATCTAACTGCAGTCTAATTAGCTACCAAGAGCTAATTTTAGCTAACGTTAGCTAGCATGTCAAACAGGGCTAGTCAGTCTTTCAACGGCTCTGGAGCTAGTAAATCAGCACGTAGGAGAATGTAAAGTCGCACGTCAACTATATAATAGCAAGGTGACCAGTAAAACTACAGCAGACGACTACCCTTGGCTAATTAAAAAAAAAAAGTACTTTAAGATGCTTCTTCAGGTTGGTGTTGGAGTCATTTGGATGCTGAGCAGAGGTTGCAGTCCACAGTTATACTTCCTTCTCCCTGTTCTTTCTTTAATGTGAAATGCTGTTTGAATTTCCAAGATAGAAACGCATTCCTGCCCTGGCTTTGTTGTGCCGGTTCCGGCTCCATCTCTACCTCTATCAGTGATCACGCAAATAGCTCATTTTTCGTTTTCATATTGGGGCTTCTGGGAAATTCACGGAGTTGCCTTAAATAATTCAGAGAGTGAATAAACTCGTGAAACAGAGAAGTATCGTCATGTAATCCATTGATTTCAACAATGTACCTGTATTCTAAATACCAACTATTTAAATTGTAACTGTAACAGAATACAGTTACTCATAATTTGTATTCTGAATACGTAACGCCGGTACATGTATTTCGTTACTCCCCAACACTGCTCATTTGTTACTGGAGATGGCCCTAAATTACCCAAGCTTGTCATTAAATATTTAAAGTCAATTTTTAATTTCAGTCAGTTTCTCAGGGTTATGATTGCTTCAGTGTTTATCGTCAGAAGGTTTAACCTGGAGCAGAATTATCCGCAGAGGTCTCCTCTTTTGCAAAAAAAATCAGACCTGGTGATTAAAACCGGTAAAAACACTGAATAAAGCAGTTTCATGTTCAAAATCAGTGTTGCAGTTTGGAAAAGTTTGTTTATATTTTGCATGTGCGTGGCCCGAGACAGGGAAGTGCTGCTGAGACAGCAGTGTGTCAGGAAGTAAGCCTCTTGCATCCAAACTAGTTATCCAAAGTCGGACTAAAACATCTTAACCATGGACTACTTGTAACATTTAAACTCTAACCAAAAAAATGTAATTGAGCATCGTCAGCTGATAAGCTTACGTTACCCTGTGTCTTTGGCTGCATGTAGGCGGGGGTGGAGAGAGAGAAAAAAAAAATACTGGGGAATCGCCGGTCATGCTTTTGATTTCGACTATCGAAATTCATTTTTCATAGATTTTCGATTTAAATCCAAATCGTGACACCCCACGTTCTCATACCTTGGTAGTTTGCCTTTATAGTGTTTTTACACGATGATTGCAGATGCATCTAGTTACGTCTACCTACTGTAGATAAGAGCGAGTAATTAATCATACAAAGGTTAACAGATAACTACTTTTCCTTGACAGCTGTGACTGTGTGGGTGGTTGTGATTGTATGTGCATGCATGTGTTAAAGTTTGAGACAAGTACAAACATGGCTGTGTCGGGAAAAAAAAGGAGCTGTGCTTGTCTGAACAGTCCATTAGTATCTCTCTCACACACACACACACACACACACACACACACACACACACACACACACACACACACACACACACTGACCCTGCGCCTTCCAATATGTCTGTTTAGACAGTATCCTTGGCTTGGGCAGTGGGTTTTAAGTGTGTCTGTGGCCCACTGCCCAGGCTGGAACAAACACACACACACATGCTCAGTTTCTTCTCTCTCTTCCCATCATTTATACCCAAACACCCAGGTATACACTCACTCTCTCTCATTCCATATCAGGCCGTGTGTGGCTGCTGACGGAGTGTACAGAGCATCAGTAGCAGAGAGGAAGCTGGAACAAAGCTTTAATCCAGGCTGAAACACACTTACATCAAATCAAATCCCTCCGAGTAGGATTGGTGCCTAGTAGAGGACAGAGAGCGCTTCAGTGTAATGTTTGAGAGCATGTCCGGGGCGTCATGGTGTCTCAGCAGGCCAAACAGCAGACCGTGGACTTGGGTTTACATGTGGCTCATGGCAATTGTCACTGCCATAGCTCTTTTTTTCAAAGACAGGACATAACCACCCATGTCAGATGAATCACATCTAGCTCCTTTTCATGTTTATCTGACACAACAGAGTTTGTCAAAGAGAGTTTCCATAAAAGACCAAGAGTTAACACTGAGCTGTGAGAAAGTAAAAATACACTATGGGCTCTATTTTTTTGGAAAAACACAAATGAGCGTGACCAGCACACCACTTGCGTTGGCTGAGAATGGGCACAGCTGGGCGCAACATGGAAGAGAGGCTGAATACATTATTAGTCGGAGGAATACAGAATCAGATATTGGATATCAGTGATCACCACTCACATGAGCTCCTCTCATCTCGCGTAAAGCGGCAAACATGGAACAGAGAGGCCGAGGGGTCCGAGAGAGGAAGAAGTGAATCTCCATTAGGGCTGCACGATATGAGGAAAATATTGAATCGCGATTATTTTGACTGATACAATATTGGAGGGAATGATCATTTTTGTATCATTGTTCTCATTTTCATTGACAAATATTTCAAATTAAAACGACTATAGTGTGAATATATTTAATCGAAAACAGAATCAACTTTTGAAAATAGACATTTTGTACAGTTTAGATTTTTAACAGAAAAAGACACATGGAACAAAATGACAGAACAACCATTTACACAAGAAAGGCAAAGAAAAAAAATACAAAATATAAGCAAAAAAAAGGAAAGGCACACAGCCCACCCACCCTGGCTTAGTTGGAGTCATATGCATATATACAATTTAACAGAACTTAGTCTGGTAAGACTTGCAAGTCTGAGAAATATGAAAGAAAAGTCTGCCATATATGAAAAAACACGTCAGTGTTTCCTCTCCTCGTGTACTTAATTTTCTCAAGTTTCAAGAAAAACAATACATCTTTAAGCCACTGTGAAACTGAAGGAGGTTTGGAGACTTCCACTGTAAAGGAATTTGACGTCTGGCTAGTAAAGATGTGAAACTAAGCATTTCTTTCTGTGCCAAATGTACTCTATCTGACTCGTCTGGGGTCTCAAAAATAGCAATTAAGAGGCATGGTTGAAAATGGATTCCTGTCATAATTGAAATTGTGTGGAAATAACCAGACCAGAAGTTGTGTCAGCGGGGACAAAGGGAAAACATGTGGCTCAAGTGGCAATGTGGGGTCAGGCATCTATCCCACTTAGGATAGTGTGATGTTTACGAGGATCTGTACCAAACAAAGATGTTTCTTTAAAGGGGTGGTTCAGAATTTTGGACATAGGACCTCATTTCCAAGTTAGCCAGTGTGTTATTTATCAGTGGAGACAGTTTTCAACACTTCTCATCCAGTCCTTCTAGTTGCAGAGTTCGCTGGTGCTAGGCTAGCACAAGTCAGCGGTTTATGCTAGCCTGCCATTAAAAACAGTCTTACCCACTCCACAGTACACCCGAGGCAAATAAATGATAACGCCAGACTATGATGTAAATGTTTGTTGATAAAATAATGTTAGAAATAAAACTACCCTTGCATCGCATTGCAATAGTTATACTTTGTGTTGAAAACGGTCTCCACTGATAAATAACGCACTGGCTAACTTGGAAATGAGGTCCTATGTCCAAAATTCTGCAAATCTACGAAGACCCGGCCGTCCCTCTAAACTTTCAGCTCATACAAGGAGAAGACTGATCAGAGATGCAGCCAAGAGGCCCATGATCACTCTGGATGAACTGCAGAGATCTACAGCTGAGGTGGGAGACTCTGTCCATAGGACAACAATCAGTCGTATACTGCACAAATCTGGCCTTTATGGAAGAGTGGCAAGAAGAAAGCCATTTCTTAAAGATATCCATGAAAAGTGTTGTTTAAAGTTTGCCACAAGCCACCTGGGAGACACACCAAACATGTGGAAGAAGGTGCTCTGGTCACATGAAACCAAAATCAAACTTTTTGGCAACAATGCAAAACGTTATGTTTGGCGTAAAAGCAACACAGCTCATCACCCTGAACACACCATCCCCACTGTCAAACATGGTGGTGGCAGCATCATGGTTTGGGCCTGCTTTTCTTCAGCAGGGACAGGGAAGATGGTTCAAATTGATGGGAAGATGGATGGAGCCAAATACAGGACCATTCTGGAAGAAAACTTGATGGAGTCTGCAAAAGACCTGAGACTGGGACGGAGATTTGTCTTCCAACAAGACAATGATCCAAAACATAAAGCAAAATCTACAATGGAATGGTTCACAAATAAACATATCCAGGTGTTAGAATGGCCAAGTCAAAGTCCAGACCTGAATCCAATCGAGAATCTGTGGAAAGAACTGAAAACTGCTGTTCACAAACGCTCTCCATCCAACCTCACTGAGCTCCGGCTGTTTTTCAAGGAGGAATGGGCAAACATTTCAGTCTCTCGATGTGCAAAACTGATAGAGACATACCCCAAGAGACTTACAGCTGTAATCGCAGCAAAAGGTGGCACTACAAAGTATTAACTTAAGGGGGCTGAATCATTTTGCACACCCAATTTTCAGTTTTTTATCTGTTAAAACAGTTTGAAATATCCAATAAATTTCGTTCCACTTGATGATTGTGTCCCACTTGTTGTTGATTCTTCACAAAAAATTACAGTTTTATATCTTTATGTTTGAAGCCTGAAATGTGGCAAAAGGTCGAAAAGTTCAAGGGGGCCGAATACTTTCGCAAGGCACTGTATTGACACATATTTTGCCTTTTAACAAATATTGCGCCCCCAACCCCCTCTTGCGATTTGGATATTGCACTAGTCGATATTGCGGTTTCAATAAAATTGCGATTAATTGTGGAGCCCTTATCTCCATGAAGCACCTGAAGTTCCAAAATCAGAAAGATGCACAACAATCCCAAGCAATAATACACACCGGCCGTTATCGTTGCATATCAAAAAAAAAAAAAACGGTTACACTTTACTTGACGGTATCTACATAAGAGTGACATGACAAGGTCATGAACGTGTCAAACATTATAAACAAGTCATAAACGTTTGTGACATAACGCTTCTGTCAGTAAGTGTCATTCATTTTTTGTCATGACAAGTTATGGTTAGTTAGTTAGGGATAGGGTTCGTCATGACAGTGTCATGTGTTCATGACAGTGTCATGACGAAGTGTTAAAGTCCAATGAACATAAATGAGTCTACTTGCAAAATATGAGTCCTCATTATCTAACAACAAAATGCAAATTAAGGTTCGTAGAGTTGCCCTTTAAGTGTTGTAGAAACATGCACATCTTGAGTTATCATTAAATCCCAGGGTGTTTCATCTGAATATTGAAATAATTAGCGAAGGGATCTACACTGCGCCAGTTTCACATAGAGAGAGCAGGATTTTGAAAAGGTGTGAGTGTGCGACTAATATGTCACGGAGTTGGTTCTGAGCAGAAGTGAACAAGTGAACCTAATCCACTGAAAACATGGAGGGTGTTTCTGCCTCCACAATCCGCACGTATCAGTAGGTTGTTTTCTTCTTAAATCATTGATGTATTTCCTCTTGCCGTTCTACATCCCGGCAGCAACTTGTGCCCCGAGCTTTTGCCGTCACTGCCCAGCAACAGCGTGAGCCTTGATTTTAATTATGGGTCGGATCAGGTTAGATATTAACGTTTCGAGTCGGTTGTTTTAGCGATAATTGCAGGTAACGGATTGGTTCATGTTGAGCTTTTGCAAACTATACCCGTGCAGGAGTCTACTCTGCAGATTAAAAAAAAAGAAAAACTGTGTTGACTTGTTCTAAAATGTTATCACTAACATGATTTGTTCGCAGCATACAGTATAGGCTGGATCATTTACCGGTGCTACTGATTATATGTATATGTTTCTATGCGCATTAGCCACAAGTGCAAATATTCAGGTTGGAAGCGGCAAAACAGAAAAGTCACTTTAATAATCCTCTTGACATGACTGGGAGAAATATTTTGACTTGGAGATTCGACTCTTGCTTTCAGTAAGAATGTCCTGACGACATCGGCGTTACTTGAGGTGATTTTACTGTTAAACTTGAAATCTGAGAGTAAAATCGTTCCAGTCTGTTGTTAAGAAAACACACAATGTTGATTTACTGTTAGATCCTGACCGATCCGGTCAGTGTGTCCGGAGATATCCATAATTAATGAAGTCACGCTGCTGTGCCATCCCTGTGTAAAATGACACTCTCTCTCAAATCAGAGACTGTGGATGGAACACACGTATAATCATCGCTGCTGCCGTGCAATGACCACAGGTGTTTAATCACATTCTACAAGTCCTCAAATATCAGCACTGACGTTTCTGCAGAAATGGGAATCTGCACACACACACACACGCACACAAACAAACACACACACACACACACACACACACACACACACACACACACACACACACACACACACACACACACATGGATGGATGGATGTGAATTTGGTAAATATATGTTGGGTACAGTTAGTTTAGGCAGATAAGTAAGTGGAGAGCAATGATTGGCTATATATCGGAGATAATAACTGAGATGTGAAAGGTCTTACAGTAAGTGGTGAAGTGCTCTGATTGGCTATTGGAGGGACAGAGGTAAGGAAAGAGAGAAAGGACCAGATGCAGAGGATGTGGGAGGGATGATGGTGATGATGATGATGACGGTGGTGAAGATGATGACACCGGTGATAGCCTATTCAATGTACAAGCCGGGATGTAGAGAAGGCAAAAAGATAGCACGTCTATCATTAGCCTTGAAGGAACAACCACACACACACACACACACACACACACACACACACACACACACACACACACACACACACACACACACACACAGAAACACAAACACACACACACACACGCCTACATTTATCAAGGCTGTCATTATCAACTTAAAGTTAAAAAAAGCTGGAATTGCTGATGTTAAAAGAACAAGATTAAAATGACCACATAAAATACACAAATTACTCTTACTTACACCACAGTAGTACTTCAAAAGCAATCCTTACCTCACAGAGAAACCGTGTGTGTGTGTGTGTGTGTGTGTGTGTGTGTGTGTGTGTGTGTGTGTGTGTGTGTGTGTGTGTGTGTGTGTGTGTGTGTGTGTGTGTGTGTGTGTGTGTGTGTGTGTGTGTGTGTGTGTCTAACTGAGTTCAGAGATTGTAAAGGTCACTGTGATGAGACAGGAGGCTTCAGCCAGTCCCTGTCCCTAATATATATATACAGTATATATACACATTAGGGCTGTCAAACGATATATTTTTTTTAATCGCTGAGCTTCTGTAGTTAATCACGATTAATCGCGTATTTTATCACATGATTAAAATTCTATTATTTTGCATTTCAGAACAGTTTTTAAGTACATATTAACAATCGAAAGCAGTTTTTACCAGTGTATCTTGATTGGGAATCAAATGAATGCAAAGAAAGTTACTTTATGAACTTGATTTTAAGATTTGTAATTATTTATTTACTGTAAACAAAAGAAAAATGTGTGAATCTGTCATTATTGCACAATTCCTCCAAGTACCTAACTAAAAAACTAAAAATCCCTATCCTTACTAGAGTCAATCTAGTGTTTAGTAACTCCTAAATAATGTTGATTCCTCACTGACGTCCAGTGATCAGCGGTTAATGAGACAGCGTTTGCAGCACTTTGCAGCTGTTCCAGTTGGGCTGCTTTCTCCGTGTCATACAGGCTGTGTGGGGCTGCTGTCACCCTCGACGGCAACGAGTCGGGTTAGAACATGCCAACTGTAGTACGTCTTTAAGACCCGAGTCCTCTACGATGCTGACAGGTCTGCAGTTAGTTGCCACCCGTTTCGCAAGAGCTGTAGTTATTTTTTGGGATTTGGTTTCATCCACAGGTCGGCAAGTAGCACTCTCCAAAATAGTGCTTTGCCTGAGTGGGTAGCATGCTAGCGGCTAGCATCACGTTAACTGAACTATATGCTTAGCTCTGTAGGTGGTAGCTCAAGCTTGACGTGCTTCGATGATATTTTAATTTGGCTTTACACAACGTGCATATGGCTTTCGACTTGTCTACGAGCCGTCCAGGAGTTCTGGAAAATAAAAAGCTCCATTCAGGATTTCATGTCTGCTGTCTTTCTCTATCATCCTGCAGCCTGCAGCAGCAGGATGTGTTAGGAGGAAGTGGCAGCTTTATGAGAAGTAATGCTGCTGCAAAGGGTCAAAAATAGTAGCCTGTTAGGCACGACGCAAAGCCGAGTGAAGTGTAAAATAAATTAATTTTAAAAAATGAATCGCATCGCGATTAACGCGTTAACGCTGACAGCCCTAATAAATATATATATATATATATATATATATATATATATATATATATATATATATATATATATATATATTTATATATATATATATATATATATATATATATATATATATATCCCACACTCTCATTACGGGGACAGAGCCTTTCAGTACACAAAGAAATGTGATATGGATGTATCAAAACACTCATACACAAAAATAAATCCATGGGACAAATGTAGAAACACATTTCTGCTTGCTTGACCATGTTCTTGCACGCGCACACACACACACACACACACACCTTGGTGACAGCGTTAAAAATAGTTCAACATAACAACGGACAGTGACGCTCATGCCACTGTCATAGAGGTGTGAAAGGGAGGAGCAGAGCAGGTCAGAGAGAGAATGTAGAGATAATGTAGAGTTATGAAAAGGAAAGGGTTTGAGAGGGAGGGGAGAAACCAAAATAGAGAGGAAGAGAGGGGAGGAGCACAGGAAACTGACCAAAGGACAATGACATAGCCAAGAATGGGAGAGGGAAGGCTTGTGTGAAGAGTAAAAGAGAGGATGGACAGAAATACAGGGGGCGGGGAGGAGAGAAAGAAAGAGGGAGAAAACTGAAACATGACCCCAGGAGAGGACAATTGGCGAACAAAACAAACATGGTCATGGGTACAGATGGAAGGAGAGATGAAGGACAGACGGATACAAAACACTGTAGCGAAATAAGTAGATAGATAGAGGTCAGATAGAATGACAGAGATGATGGAGGGATGGCTAATGGCTGAAAGAAAGACTGGGTGACTGGTGGAGGTCAGGTAGGTGGAGAGTTGGTGTGCTTGGATACAGAGAGTGATAGACGGGACAGAGCAAACTCCCGACAATACAGGAATATTAAAGAAATGGCCGATTCTAGGTTTTTCTTTTAAGGTTATTTTTTGGGCTTTTCCGCCTTTATTTGACAGGTGAGAGAGAGGGGGCAGACATGCAGGAAATCGTCACAGGTCGGATTCGAACCGTGGACCTCAGCGTGTGCGCCTGCTCTACCCACTGAGCCAACCCGGCCACGACAGATTCTAGTTTGAAGTTTTATAAACCAGTGACTCAGTTGACATCATGATGATCTGCTGTTGTTGACAGTCCACAACAACTCTGTTTAGTACACAAACAATGAAAGTACAAGACTAAGGTCACTTTCACACCTGTACTTCAGTTCATTGGCTCTGGACCAAAGAAAGAAAGAGATGCATCATTACCATAGTTCTTGCAACGCATTCCCATGAACGGGTTTGTATGATATCGTATGAAAATGCATGCAGACCAATTCGTATGATATCCTACCAAGTTAGGCAACCGCTGGCTGGTAGGGTTGGGTATCATTTAAAAAATCTCAATAGCAATACTGTGACTTTGATACCGGTTCTTGAACAATTTTGGATACCAATTTCATAAACACACATAGGCACAAATCTCTTTGGAGTAGAGTTGTTGCTGCATGTCTCTACGTTAGACAGCCAATCACAAGCATTATTAGATCTTGGTAGAAGCATGCTGCATGCTTATTGGCTCCATGACGCTGACGAGATTTGCTCCTTATGTATTGAAATTGGGTATTGAACAACGAGGCATTTTTCGATCCTCGATACCAAGAAGACAATTCGGTCAGTGCCTAAAAAGAATTGAGTTCGGTACCCAGCCCTACTGGCCGGTCACATGACAGTTAAAGCGTAACTCTCGCCAAAATCCAATTTATGGTCTTTTTGTGAATGTACCCGAGTCAAACTTTTGTTTAAAAGCATGTTTAGGATGGAATCGTCACTTTTAAGATTTACCGTATTTTTGTTTTTCGGTCAAATGGCCTTTTGAATGGGAGTAATAGCGGCACTTTGATGCTAGCCTCAAAATAGCTATTTTTAAAACAAGGCTCGACACAACATGAGACTTTGCTCGAAGTATCACCAGGGGCTCTACACATGAACTCCAGCGTTGAGAACATTGTTTGTGTACCCAGAGTTTACTAAAAAGAAAGGTTTTAACAACTCACCATAGCTCTTGTTGTTTCCGGCTGCTACCACCTTGATACTCCCATTCAAAAGGCCATTTGACTAAAAAACGAAAATACGGTAAATCTTAAAAGTGACGCTTCCGTCCTAAATATGCTTTTAAACTAAAGTTTGACTCGGGTACATTCACAAAAAGACCCTAAGTTGAATTTTGGCAAGAGTTACGCTTTACGTTTAGCGTCTTTACAGTAGGGCTGGGTGATATGGAGAAAATCAAATATCACGATATTTTTGACCAAATACCTCGATATCGATACCACAACGATATTGTAGTGTTGACTATTGGTGCTTTAACAAAATATTTACACAATGAGATTTTTGATAAATAATCATCAGTAATGTGGATATAATGACTAAGTGGGTAAAGGCAAATAATAGAACAGTTAGTCTGGTAAGTTCAGAAAATGACATCACTTTACTGTAATGCAGCTTTTAAAACCAGGAAAAGACACCACTTATGCCATATTACGATATTACGATATCCAAAATCTAAGACGATATCTAGTCTCACATCACGATATTGATATAATATCGATATATTGCCCAGCTCTACTTTACAGTGAAATGTAGCTGACAAAAAGTTACTAGGAGCCGGCTACAGAGCACCGTGAGCTGGCGTTCGTTTCAGACGCCGTTGCTAGTTGTGTTTAGCCGACCGTGAACAGGCCATCCTTTCAGGGGCCATGGCAGTTGGCCAACAAAAAGTGAGCGTCATGCGGCAACGGCAGTTAAGTTCCGTAGTTAAGGTTGGGAAAAAGATTGTGGTTTGGATTAAAACAGAAACACGTGTTTCTTGGGTGAAAGTCTTGTGTTTCCCCCCCAGCTTTAAAAGCCCTGTGTTTTTATGAACCCACCCATCAACCCCGACCTCCTCCCTCCACGGACCAGAGCGGTCTGATACAGCAGCAGTCAATGTGGTGCATACTGCAATCAAGACGTGGAATACATACAAATTGCTTTACTTTTTGTAGCTATATGTACGGATGGTTCATGAGAACAGCCTGAAGCTTGAAGTTACACAGACTGATAGTTAACTTCTTGATCAGACAGTTTCACTTTTTCTTAAGCCACGCAAATGGCATGGGTCTGGGGATGGCAGTGTCTGTGGTCGGCTCTCCACTTTGGTCCAGACTGAAATATTTCAACAACTATATGATGGATTGCCATGTAATCTTATACAGATATTCATGGTAACTAGAGGACGAATCCTACTGAGGGTGGCGATCCTCTGACTTTAAATCTAGCGATACCATGAGGATGGCAATTGTGGTTCAGAGTGAAATATCTCGACAAATCATGAATTGATTGCCATTAAATTGGCTTCAGATATTCAAGGCCGCTAGAGGATGAATCCTACTGACTTTGATGATCCTCTGACTTCCTCTAGCGCCACTGTCAGAACAAAGCTTCCACTTATCACGAGAAGTATCTTAACATCTACAGGGTAGATTGGCACATCATTTTGCACTGACATTCTCGGTTACCAGATGATGAATGGTACTGACGTTGGTGATCCCCTGCCCTTTCATCAGGTCAATTTGATACGTTGTCCAATACTATGACCAAATACTTGCTTAACTAATGAGGTTCCTATCAAGGGAAGCTGGGAAGGAGAGGGAGAGCTAGAAAAGGATTAAGGAAAAACAGAGAAGGAGTGCATAATGTGGAAAGTCAAAGAGTGGAATAGGAGAAAGAAAGAAAGAAAGAGATGGAGATGCCTCTCCCATTCTTTAATGGGCTTATCAAAGCCTGTTGAATTTGGATGAATTAATCAAGCCTTTTTTTAAGTTTTGAGTTAGTATGTTGTCATATCCTGTAAAAACACACTTTATCAGCAAGCATCGTTGTGAAATCACTCCCTGTCCGCTGGAGAAGTCTCTGTTGACATCATTGGCTCTTTAAGGTTTTAAAATTTGAAGTTTCTCACCTCGGTGAAATCTCTCAGTAAATGAAATGTATTACATTACAATGGCTCCACTGGTTGCACCAGGCCACTCCCAGGTGTGCGTGTGTCAGGCTGGGTGAGTTTTAATCATGTTGCTGCTGGAGGAGCATGATGCGTACTGTCAAATCTCCAACCCCTCGTAATCTGTTATCATCTCCTCCTGATTGCTTGGCAAGCTGTGATTTTTAGGGGTATGTGGAAACTCAAACCGATCATGCCCTCAGTTATTTTAATTTCAGCCTGAGTGCTGTGCGATCTAATTATAATGCCTGGATAAAGTGACAGTAAGGGAACAACAACAATCATCCTGATACGATACTGTTTCATTGGTAAAAGTATTTAAATCTTTAGGGCATAAGAACTGATTATATTTTTTTTTCAGTGTTGGAGTCAGCCAGGTATCGCGTTGCATATTTATATATTTAGATATTTGAACTGTGTTCACTCTGTTTTATATTTCATTTTTCCTGACTCAAACATTTCTGAGGCCACAGTAATAGAAATATCACATTTATAGAAGTACTTGTAGGTTGAAACTGTATACAGTAGTATGCTTAGGTCCGTTATTCTCATATTTCAAGCTGGCTGACTATGAGGAGTGGAAGTAACAAACCAAATGTTAAGAGTACAACGGGCAGGGCTTTAGTAACCTGGCAATATTATTGTGAGCAAGAATGGTCATATAGGAGGTAAGTGCTAGGAAAAGAAAGGACTAACAGCAAATGGCAAAGGAGAGATGCTGTAATGGCAGCGGAATTTGAGGGGGATCAGTGCAGCTGGTTTACTCATAGCTATGTGGCTAACTAGATTTCCCCATAAACACAGAATGGCACATATAATATGAATTAAATTAAACAAATGTAATGTTTCAAAAATATTCGCGTTGCACTCATTAATGCAATAATGAGACAGGATTTCGAGGCAAAGGTACAATATTGAATTCCACCAATATCATCCCTGTCTATAACAATTAAAGGAGACCTATAATGCTTTGCTGTATTTTCTGTCATATCTATAATGTTACAACGTCGGATGTTCATGTTAAACGTGGCCAAAGCTTTAAATAAGGAGTTAAACGTATTTCAAAGAAATCCCTGTGAGCCGAAACCTCAGTTTTCCCACTGTTCCGGACGCACACGTTTGTTTTACCCTCGACTCCGTATGATGTCATACCGAGGCGTTTTCTTTTCTTCTTTATATATGGTCATCTGCTCCAGGCAGGCACTACTGCAGTGTTAACGTTAACGGTGCACACCCTTCCACATGTAGCTACATGCTAACGTCAGGGAAAGCTGTAACCTTGGCTGTCGATGTCGTTAATTTCTTGATCACATTCGGTTCACATTCCTGCTGGAACACTTGCGGTTGTGTACTATTTGGTTTTTCACAAAGTCCTGCTATATACTCCGTTGCACAGAGGCAGCGACAGCAGAGCACAGATGCAGAGACTCTGACTGGCCAATCAGAGCAGACTGGGCTTTTTCGGGAGGGGGCCTTAAAGAGACAGGCGCTCCAACGGAGCGTCTCAGGCAGAGTTTAGAGAACATGCTGCTCCTCTAAGAATACCAACCTCCTGCTCCTCCCCCCCCCCCCGATTGTGTCTCCTCTAGGCGGATGCTAAGATGGTGTGTGATGTGGTCAGTCGTATGGAGGACACAGAGCCTTACTCCGCCGAGCTGCTCTCCGCCATGATGCGTCTGTGGTCCGACTCAGGGATCCAGGAGTGTTTCAGCCGCGCCCGCGAGTACCAGCTCAACGATTCAGCGCAGTAGTAAGTACACATGGTCACTTCCTATTATGTTGTGGCCTGTGGAGCAGAACACACCCAGCAGCCAAAACCTGATGGGACAAATATCACATGATTAGACCACACTCCGTTTTTGCCTTTTTCTTGAAAATCCCCAACAGCATTAGAAAGTGAATGCTGTTTTTCTTAAGTTAAGATACAGTGAGGAAAATAAGTATTTGAACACCCTGCTATTTTGCAAGTTCTCCCACTTGGAAATCATGGAGGGGTCGGAAATTGTCATCGTAGGTGCATGTCCACTGTGAGAGACATAATCTAAAAACAAAAATCCAGAAATCACAATGTAGGATTTTTTAACTATTTATTTGTATGATACAGCTGCAAATAAGTATTTGAACACCTGTCTATCAGCTAGAATTCTGACCCTCAAAGACCTGTTAGTCTGCCTTTAAAATGTCCACCTCCACTCCATTTATTATCCTACATTAGATGCACTTGTTTGAGGTCGTTAGCTGCATAAAGACACCTGTCCACCCCATACAATCAGTAAGAATCCAACTACTAACATGACCAAGACCAAAGAGCTGTCCAAAGACACTAGAGACAAAATTGTACACCTCCACAAGGCTGGAAAGGGCTACGGGGAAATTGCCAAGCAGCTTGGTGAAAAAAGGTCCACTGTTGGAGCAATCATTAGAAAATGGAAGAAGCTAAACATGACTGTCAATCTCCCTCGGACTGGGGCTCCATGCAAGATCTCACCTCGTGGGGTCTCAATGATCCTAAGAAAGGTGAGAAATCAGCCCAGGACTACACGGGAGGAGCTGGTCAATGACCTGAAAAGAGCTGGGACCACCGTTTCCAAGGTTACTGTTGGTAATACACTAAGACGTCATGGTTTGAAATCATGCATGGCACGGAAGGTTCCCCTGCTTAAACCAGCACATGTCAAGGCCCGTCTTAAGTTTGCCAATGACCATTTGGATGATCCAGAGGAGTCATGGGAGAAAGTCATGTGGTCAGATGAGACCAAAATAGAACTTTTTGGTCATAATTCCACTAACCGTGTTTGGAGGAAGAAGAATGATGAGTACCATCCCAAGAACACCATCCCTACTGTGAAGCATGGGGGTGGTAGCATCATGCTTTGGGGGTGTTTTTCTGCACATGGGACAGGGCGACTGCACTGTATTAAGGAGAGGATGACCGGGGCCATGTATTGCGAGATTTTGGGGAACAACCTCCTTCCCTCAGTTAGAGCATTGAAGATGGGTTGAGGCTGGGTCTTCCAACATGACAATGACCCGAAGCACACAGCCAGGATAACCAAGGAGTGGCTCTGTAAGAAGCATATCAAGGTTCTGGCGTGGCCTAGCCAGTCTCCAGACCTAAACCCAATAGAGAATCTTTGGAGGGAGCTCAAACTCCGTGTTTCTCAGCGACAGCCCAGAAACCTGACTGATCTAGAGAAGATCTGTGTGGAGGAGTGGGCCAAACTCCCTCCTGCAGTGTGTGCAAACCTGGTGAAGAACTACAGGAAACGTTTGACCTCTGTAATTGCAAACAAAGGCTACTGTACCAAATATTAACATTGATTTTCTCAGGTGTTCAAATACTTATTTGCAGCTGTATCATACAAATAAATAGTTAAAAAATCATACATTGTGATTTCTGGATTTTTGTTTTTAGATTATGTCTCTCACAGTGGACATGCACCTACGATGACAATTTCAGACCCCTCCACGATTTCCAAGTGGGAGAATGGCAAAATAGCAGGGTGTTCAAATACTTATTTTCCTCACTGTATGCGTGGGTGTGCGTGTGGATGTGTGTTTTTACATATACATCCATGGTGAAAAGGCATGAATCGATAACAGATCACTCAAACAAAGACCGATTTTATTTGGAGAATCGATTTTTTTAACCCAGCCCTATTACATTCTATTCCATTTTCAGAAAAGCATTGATTTGCGCCGCTGTCTGCCTGCTGTTATCATCTTAGAATATACAGTTTATTTATAATTTGATAAATACCTGTTGGAAAACAGGTAAACTGAGTTTGTGCACATTTGCAATCCATGCAATGCCGTGGTGTTTGGTTAGTTCAAGAAGTAATGTGTGTGTGTGTGTGTGTGTGTGTGTGTGTGTGTGTGTGTGTGTGTGTGTGTGTGTGTGTGTGTGTGTGTGTGTGTGTGTGTGTGTGTGTGTGTGTGTGTGTGTGTGTGGCTGGTGTTTTGGTGTTTTAAGCCCCCAACGTCTCCTTCCAGGCAGCGCTGCGACCGTTGACTTCAAGGCACCTAACCATAACCCTAACCATTGCCTAATCCTAGTGTTTTAAGCCCCCAACGTCTCCTAAACACAGATAAACGTGTGTGTGTGTGTGTGTGTGTGTGTGTGTATTTCACCTGCCCAGCTAAGTCCTAATTTCCTAAGTCTGGATCGATAGATCAGTAATTAACCCTGCCCCCCCACCCTCCCCCTTCAATTCACTCACCCACCGTAAAAACTAAAACAAAAACAAGCTCTCAAACACCACTATTCATTTATAATCCTCTAAATGTGATCATACCATAGCTATTACGACACACAGTCAATCACCATTACAAGTACAGGGCCTGATTTATGCTGAGTGCCCGTGTGTGGGCACTGAGAGAGAGAGAGAGAGAGGGGGAGAGAGAGAGGGAGAGAGAGAGGGAGAGAGAGAGGGAGAGGGAGAGAGAGGGAGAGAGAGGGAGAGAGAGAGAGCCGGAGAAACACAGCGAAGGAGACATAGAGAGAGAGCAAGGTGGGGGAGTTATTTCCCTCAAGTGCCATGTTTGTGCGTGTAGCCCTTGTTTATTATGCACCATACAGTGAAATTACAGTGACATAGGATGAAATTAAACTAGAGTGACAGATGGAGTCATATATCTTAGTTGCTGTGGGCAGCACGCACGCTGTACGTATACCACTTGTATAGGCTCCAACCACGGATGTCGTGAATGAAGTTGATACACTGACCATTTAATAACATGAATTCATATGAAACGACATTCTGCTCCAAACCAATATACTTTACAGACCCCCTCCAATAAAAGTCAAGTTTATGACCTTGTTAACATGTCCATATAGTGTTTTTTTTTTATATAATGCAAGACATATTGTGAGTGAATTAAGCATTCAATGCCATGCCTGAGCATTTCTGCCTTGGAACTGCCGTGTACCAATGACTCAAAAACACAGATTCAGGCAGCCAGGGTTTCATACGTCACATACAGCAGGGATGTTACGAGAACTACTGTTACGAGAAGTACTGCATTCCTCTGGACCTGACGGGCACAGCATATGCATCTACAAGTGTTCTAGGCTGGTGCTAAATGCCGCATACGTACTTAAATATTTCCATTCGAATTGGCTAAAATTACAACAAACCACATCTAGAGATGAGATTAAATGGACCATTTGGATGGTAATGTACCAGTTGAAATAAGTATCCAGTAGCAAAACTAATAAATAAATAATAATAAAAAATAGCAGAAGACAAAAAAGACTGAATAGAGCAGAGAACATGAGAAAAGACAGACAGAAAAAAGGGTAGGGAAGATATAGACACATAAGAAAATGTAGGTTAAAGAGGGGGGAATCCAATCAGAGGCTAGTACAAAGAAACCATTATAAAAATGTATTGAATGATACAGACCGAAAGACAAATGAGACTAAAAAGGCAAGGAAAAGAGTGAGTCAGTAAGTTAAAAATGATGAGAGAGCAAGAAAATGAGGAGAGAGAGAGAGAGAGAGAGAGAGAGAGAGAGTTGCGGCACTTATTTCTCATCATTGCAGACATCTAAGTACAAACATATTCCTGTCAGCATTTACATGTGGTCAATTACCTCAAACAACATTGTGTGTGTGTGGGTGTTTGTGTGTGTGTGTGTGTGTGTGTGTGTGTGTGTGCGCCTGTGTTAAATGTCACATTAAGGATTGATGCACACTTCCTATTATGTTGTGCCCTGTGGAGCAGAACACACCAAACAGCCAATAACCTGATAGGACAGACATCACATGATTACACCACACTCAGTTTGACTGTGTGTGTGTGTGTGTGTGTGTGTGTGTGTGTGTGTGTGTGTGTGTGTGTGTGTGTGTGTGTGTGTGTGTGTGTGTGTGTGTGTGTGTGTGTGTGTGTGTGTGTGTGTGTGTGTGTGTGTGTGTGTGCCCTTTTCTTGAAAATCCATAAAATCAGAAGAAAGTTAAGCTATTTTGTCAGTTTTTGCTGTGAAAAGGCGTTTCAGTTGTCAGGGTTTTAGTGAACAAGGTTATAGTACCAGAAGAGTGTGTGTGTGTGTGTAACCACACATGCATGTAATGTGTGTTTGTATTACATAGAAAGCAGAAAACTCTATTCTGAGAGGAGCAAGTACTGCCTGAAGCCACCCCTCTCCCTTTCTCTCGCTCTCTCTCTCTCTCTCTGTCTCTCTATCTATGTGCAAATGCCCTGCATGTCCTGACCTATTTACCACAATACACATACACTCTGTTTATGATTTACATCCCCTGCCTTTGTGACACAATAGTATGCGTGTGCCCACTAAGTCACAGCCTCTATATAAACACATATGCAGTGACAATAAGATGCCAGTCGAAGTAGTTAAGTGGACAGTGGACCAGAGTGTGGCTTTGGTTTATTGCACTTTAAGACTGCAGTATTAAAAGATCAGAGTGCATCCTGCCCACTAATAGCAGGCAGTCTGAGTATACTTGTTTAGAACTAATTGAAGTTAAATGTCAGACAAAATGGCCTCATTCTCCATTCTTTACTACCGATATTGATTCTGCGTCTTGCATTGCATTTGGTTATTGAACATCATTGAACTTCTCACTGTGTAATGTAATTTAAAGCTACTTCAGCCATATTGATCTTAATAGACAGACACCAGTACGTCTCGGTCCTGGTGGGTACTGTAATTTGTCCATTTCTGGCTTTAGAAAGTTAATTTGTTGACAACACAGGTAACCTAATGCTTAAAGGCATAGACATGAAATTAGTGGACGTAGCATCCGTGACGTTACCCGTTGGTTTCTGAACTGCCGTTTTGAAGCCTCGAGTTTGGAAATTGGGGTGTCACTATTTTGTTGTTTTGCAACTAGATGTGACGATTTTTGCCGAGAGGGTGAAGCTGGGAAAGGTGACACGGCCAAGTCAGTGTTGTTTATGGTTGCAATGGTTGCTGTGCTAAGCTACACACAACAGGGAAAGTTGCAGATTGTAAACCCTTCTGAAGCGAGTCATCCAGTGGAGATTTACCAGCGGGTTAATGCAGACCTGTGGGGTACTGGCGCCATTCATCTGCATATACGGCAGAACATAAAATTGGCAAACATTCCCTTGAACTAGCGATTGAGGCCATAAACTCATTATGAAAATGTTTATTGAGGTAATAAATCAAGTGAGAAGTCTGGTCTTTTTCACTTCAACTTCTACACAAACAAAATGCAGGTTTGAGGCACTTCTGCATTGGCTTCACTAGCTCACCCAGTAGAGTGTGCGCCCCATGAAGGCGGAGTCCTTTGCAGAGTCAGTCATCAGTATAAAATGTCCTGGCTTATCCTCTTCTTCTCAGGGCTAAATAATGACGGGGCTTTTTTTTCTCTATCGATTCAGAGCCCTTTTATGTTGCGGCCAAGTTGTATCATGTTGCATCATGTCACTGCGGCTTATGCAGAAGTGACAAGCGCTAGTTGTAAATATGTGTCAGAACATCACTGTAGGGAAGAGACGTCTAACCTTCCAAAAAAACGGTTACTTAGCAACAGCTATGAAGCAGGACGGTGAACACGACCTGCCTTGAGTTGATACTGTAAAAAACATACAGCCACATAGAGTGTTTTAGGTATATATCAAAGTATACAAATTCTGCCTTAAAATGCAATGGTATATGTATATCTGTGTATGTTTACAGTTCAAATCATATTTTGTATGTACTGGGCGGATATAGTAGGTTGTCAACAGCCCTTTATATTTTGAAATGTCACCTACATGTAATGAATAATACAGCTTGGACAGCTACCGTATTATAACTTGTGGCCCTTGTTTGATGGGTTGATTTCTATAGTGAACCACATGCAGATGTAAAAGGCTAATGTTGGGTCATGGCACTGTGAGTTAATACACTAAGTGATCAATTTGACTGTGCTATAACTTGGCAACCGCTCGCCTGCATACTTATACACTCATCAACATCTTTCTCACTCTGTGTTGGCCTTTAGATTTTCCTGTCTCATCTTGGTTTCCTATTCTTGGAGATTTTCCCGTTTACTCCCAAAAAAAAAAACAAAAAAGGCTACCAGTCCTCTTGGCATTAAGCCCCTGTTTTAGCAACGCTAGTACCTTAGTTGATGTTAATTACTGGTCAAGGCAGTGACTCTTTTTACACATACATGTAACAATACTGCAGGCTACTGAAAATAGAAGAGTCTGTGACAGAGAGAGGGGTGGTGTGTGTGTGTGTGTGTGTGTGTGTGTGTGTGTGTGTGTGTGTGTGTGTGTGTGTGTGTGTGTGTGTGTGTGTGTGTGTGTGTGTGTGTGTGTGTGTGTGTCTAGCCTTTATATATTTTTTCTCATTCTCTTCGAAGTAACTCAGCATCCATTTAAAGGCTCTGAAACAACACTCTCACCAATCTATAAATAACAAGCTTTAAACCCATAACACTAATGGATGCATGGATACATGATGTGGGTATATTGGTCTGCTCACATCTCCCGCTCTTCTGTCTTTCTGTGTGACTTTCGGCCAGCCCATCTCTGTTGGAATACCAATATTGTCTGAACGATTGGTGTGTGGTAAATTATTTCTCACCTGCACTTGGTTTTAGAAGCGAAGGCGGTTTTTTTCAGAAGGAAATGTGTAAGAACTAATACCCTCCATGGTGGGCATTACACAGCTGTAGGTCAGTATGGGGAAAGAAAATGGCATTGAAAGAGCATAACACACACCTGCCAGCCAATCAGGATAAAAGAGTATCAGTGTCCATGCTGAAAAAGGGAATAAGTAAGTAACAGCTCCCTTTCTTCACTCTATGCCCTATTCCTGCTTAATGGTAGGGTGGCTTTATACAGTATCCCTCAGCCAGGGAGCTGCCCTCCCAGGGTTGGGAGGATTATTCAATTTAGACATTAAAAAATAAAGATCCACTTCCAGGGATATTCTATTACATAACTGAACAGAGTCATCTGGCCCACCCACTTCCCTTTCTCACTTGAACCCTGGAGCATTTAATGGGATATTCCGGTTGGTTTAGGGTGGTGTAAAACAGTGGTTCTCAACCTTTTTTAATAATGTACTCCCTTTGAAATATTTATTTCAGTTTATTTAAGTAGGCTACCCCCTGACCAATACAAACCCTTTTTGGGTAGAAAAAAAGCCTAGCTACAGTATATAAAGAGGCACAATGCAGAGCTCTGCCATCTGAGTCTGATTTACTGCACAACAATATTATAACAGAAAAACACTTAAATGCTAGATTTAAAATGTTTAGAATCACTCAATGCATTCATTATTATAGTGTATAATTATTTTAGGAATCATGCATGACTGATATTATTTAAATTATTTAAATTAACATTTAAAAAGAAATTGCGTACCCCCTGCAGTACTCCAAAGTGCCCCTAGAGGTAGGCGTACCCCTATTTGAGAAACACTGGTGTAAAAGCTCATTCAAACTCTGGTGCGGACCGAACAACCGGACTCTGGTCCGCTTGAAAGCGGGGGTCTCGGTTGACTTCCTAGAGTTCGGTTCACTAGGAGGGAAGTGAACCAAAAAACAGTGCATTTTCTAGCCTGCAATTTCAACTTTATACTTATACTATACTTATATATGATTAAAGGGATGATAACTTTCAAATCCATAACCTATTATGAGCACACATTGCTCATCGTCTGTGTGACAACACATCATCTCTCTCCTTCACTCGCTGTCTCGTCAGCTGCTCAGATTGTTCGCCTTCTTCTAAAATATTAGAAACACTAACGCAAAACCAGAAAACCAAGACGTTATATATTTGGCATTGCTCCCTTATTTACTGAGACCAGGAAGTGTTTGCGAGTTTCACTCGGGATATTCTGTCCAACAGACCAGTGACCGTTTCAACCATGTGACATTTGTTAAAAGTATGTATTTGCGTTTGACAAAGTGCAGTCTGAACGCAAACTGAACCAAATGAAAAAAGCGACAACGTTGCAACTTCTATTGAATAATTATACACCTGTTGTGACACTATTGATCTGTCCACTGACCTCCCACAGAGGGAGCGTGAAGTGGATAGAAAATGACCCCACCGCAGTCAGTAGAGTAGCACATTTACTCTCATTATTGATGACAGTAATTCAGTGGGTGCTGTCACATACTGCTTGTTATGTAATGCTTACTGTACCGTTTCACCCACCTGAGCCATAACATACATCATTGCACTGTAACACAAAGTGGATTACAGCAAAACAAAATGCATCCATTTAAAGTAATGACACTCTGACTCTGACAGTGGGATCAGCAAACTATGCCTACCACTTTTAACCACTATGTAAATGATGAAACCACTATCAGAATTGACTGTTTGCTAAGCCTTGCCCCCCACCTCAGTTACTGCTGCTATGCCTGACAAACTTTCCGTTTACACTTAGTGTGTATAATAGTTATTTAAGTTCTAACATAACACTATTAAGCTTATTTTCTAAAATTATGTTTTCACTTTTAATGTTACAAGAAAAAAAACGGCTTTTAGGATGAGGACCAACCATCAAATTTGTCAAACGCAGCTCTATCTTAGCTAGCAATGGCTGGGGTTTCTGGAGTGTAAACTTTACCAAATCCAATTAGGCGCTAGACGCTAACATTAGCCTAATTTCTACCGTAGTAGCATCCAGGACCAGCTTCCACACAGTCAGTGTGATAACCTGTAACCCCAAACACGAGTTAATTATGTGCTCCTAGGCCTCATAACACTACTCTACTGTAGTAATAAGCTAGTTAGCCGGACATGCTAACGTTAATAAATTACTTAAGCAGATAATCCTTGTTATTCCATTCCCTATACTTTTGCTCATGTGTTTTTAGTGTAGGAAAGGCTTAAAAAGACACAATTTACCATACTCTTTAAATGAAGAATATCTCTCTCTCACTTGAGCTTTGTGTACACCACTTCAGCATGTGGAGAACTCCAAAGCTTGACAGGCCTACCATGTCTTGTTTTTACGCTAGCTAAACTAAAAGTAGTAAGGAGACCGCTGCTGATTTTCAATCTGTGTGTGTCATTGTGTGTGCGCAGCTACCTAGACAGCCTAGATCGGATTGGTGCAGCAGACTACCAGCCCACAGAGCAAGACATCCTGAGGACCCGAGTGAAGACCACGGGCATTGTCGAGACACACTTTACCTTCAAAAACCTCCACTTCAGGTCAGTATTAACTCATGACATTGACATTTCTTTTACCGTCACCAGTACTCTCTGGCTGGTCCTCTTATCCACGTAGGAACTCCAGACTGTAATTAATAAGATGAAATGCTTTAAACAAGTGCCTATATTTATGATTGTCTGTCATTTTAATGAGATCTGATTCAATTAGAGCAATACCAGAGCTGTGGGAATGATGACAGAGAGGAGGAATGGTAGGAGGAGAGGGAAGAGAAAAGAGGGGAGGAGGCTTTTTCTGACCTCTTATTTGTACACACACACACACAAGTTTTGATAGTCACACAGAGTACAGAGGTTAATAAACTGTAGACACCAATTATTTTTCTGGATGGAGGCACTATCCCACTTCAGTTTGTTTCACTTCCTGTCCCAATCTCTCTCATAAGGCACACTGTTTTTTTTATTGGGTGTTCAGATACAAAGGCACACAGTCCATTTAAACATGCAGATAAATGTTCGTTCTGCTGAATGATGCTCTCTGCTGTTACTCTTGCAGTTGAGTAGGCGGTGTGCCGGGTGCCGGATTTTGTTGAGAATCCTAAATATTGTCAGCTCAATTGCTATTACTGGCAGTCAGGCAGTGTGTGGGAGACTGCAGTGTTCCTGTACTGGGTGTAACCCATCAACCTACCTACCATTATACCCATCACATGTGGAACTGTTTCTGGGTTCACTCCTCTCTGCTAGTGGTTTGTCTAATGTACTCTACAAACCACAAAAATACAACTTATACATGAGAGTGGTCATTCCAAGCTTATGAAGACATGAGGCGATACTTAGATGGAAAAGCTTCATCTGGTCTCAGATATACAGGTTATAGTCTAGTATCTTGTTTCGTTGCTTGATAGTTTCAGCTTGGGCCCAAAAAACCTTTAGACCAGGAGTCAGCAACCTAAGGCATGCGTGCCGCCACTGGCACACGTTAGCTCCACCAATGGCACTCTAGCAATATGTGTGCAAGAGAGTTTTTTTGAAATGTTCCAATCTGAATACGAAATGACATTATTTACGGAAGTTGACTGACTTTTTCCTCATCTGTATTCCGCCAAGACCTGCCCTACTCTGATTGGCTAGTGCTCGTTGCCTACTTTACAGAATGCAGCGCAAAGGAGAAAAGAAACGGTGGCAGGCTTCACGCTGATATGGCACACTAGGTAGCAAGAACATTTTTTAATTGCACTTTTTTAATTGCCAACCCCTGCTTTAGACTATGCAACATTAATAAACACCGACACTGTCAGGAGTTAGCCACAGGCTGTCTTTGGTAGCCAAAGCTCCAAGTCGGCCATCAGTAGACGACCTAGGACCACTGTTTTGATTGACGTCCAAGGATTTGTCAACTTTTGTCTCAGAACGCCCAAAATTGCAGTTTAAAGGCGCCTTTAGACGGCTAAAGCAAAAACATCTCATATGGCCAGTATAGTACATGTACAGCAATAGTCACACGCTCTTACATTCAAGGAATTACTGAGCACATGCACAATGAGACTAGTCTGGCTATCACCATCTTTTAAGATTGAACATTAGTCTGGGGAGTCTGCTCTGTATTTTCTACTGCACAAGAGGCGTGATCAACAGGCATAGTTGAAATGACTCTACGCAATTGGATAGTCCTTCAACCAATCAGACCAACGTTCTGGGTGATGTACTGGTCCTCCATGAGCGCAACAACGGGATTTGAGCTGAGCTCCATTCTTTTGGCCACCAGCGGGGCAAGCTGGTAAATTAGGCTTTTACCAAAGCCAGTCGGTAGTAAGGCAAACACATTCTTCTTTGGTGGGAATTGTTCCAGGGCAAGTTTCTGTTGCGTTTTCAGAGAAAACTTTCCTTTGAAATCTTTTAAAACAGCAGCGACAGCGGTATCAACGGGTTGCTGCGCTACGGTGGCCGCCTTGTTGAATGTAAACAAAAAGCTGCTTGCCGTCGCTTCTCTATCGCCATCACGCCAATAGAGCGCCAGGTGGATAAGCCAGTTTGTGATTGGTCCCCGCAGATTTGTAACGGAAGCAGGATAGAAAAATGTAGAGGTTTCCAGCCTGAGCTACAGGGCGAAATCAAATCACCAGCAGATCGGTCTACAATGAGACCGCACATTAACAATGCTTTTCCAAGGATAACATTTACAATAAGATGAAAGCTGCCAGAATTTGTGAAATCCCATTGCCATACTTTAGACTCTAAATTTGAGAGATTTTCATGCACAGAAAAATAAAAGTGAAAAAACCTCTGAGACGTATGGAGCATACACTTGGGTATAGAAACAATAAGTCAGCTCTAGGCAATATCATATCATTGCTCATTTAAAAAAATTGTAGTTTATGAATGGACCTACAGTACAAAGTCATCACAACTGACTCAGAAGACACACACAGTTCAACATCCAAGGCTCTTTGGTTGGATATGGTGGTATTATTTGGCACGGGCAAGTAAGGTGACATTTTAAAGTTCCACGGGTGTGTTTGCATCTCTGTGTGGGTGCGTGCGTGTGTGTGTGTGTGTGTGTATTTATGTCTGTCTCTCTGTCCATCAGGCTGTTTGATGTGGGAGGTCAGAGGTCGGAGAGGAAGAAGTGGATCCACTGTTTTGAGGATGTCACAGCTATCATTTTTTGTGTGGCGCTCAGCGGATACGACCAAGTGCTGCATGAGGACGAGACCACGGTAAGGACCAGAGATGTATAGTAACGAAGTAGAAGTACTTCACTGCTGTACTTAAGTACTAAAAGGCTGTATCTGTACTCTACTGGAGTATTATTTTTTTCCTCTTCCATACATTTTTTACTCGATAAATTTTTTATATGCTGCATCGTTACTCGTTACTATTATAAAAATGTTAGGAATCATTCCAAACCCACATTATCACTGCCAGAGCGGTAGATGGCTCTGTCACCAGGTTTGATGAAGCTGGCTCATCATCGAGAAAATCAAGCAATCAAGCTTATAAGAATAAGAAGGCCGCGCGTGCTCCCGTTCTGCCTTTTGCTCTGCTGCCTGCCTGCTTTGAGAACACTTGATCTTTGTTAGTTTGTTTCGAGACGGAAGAACCAGAAACACCACCTTCAACGCCTTCACCTTCGAGTGATCGTGGCGGTGAGGAAGGAGACCACCCCTGGCCCTACTTAGAGTCTGTGTTTTCATTTGTCGGAGTGAAAGACAATTCATATAGAATGAAGTGCACAAATGGTACATCAGCTTGAGCTATCAGTAAGCACTAGCTAACTAGCTACCAAAGGTTCATGACATGTATTGTACATTCCTTTTGTACTGCTGCTACAGCCAAAGGAATTGTGAGTGTCCTTTAGGCTAAACATTTGAAATAATATTAACAATAGGATATTCAAACTTTTGAATGCTTTATTTAATTAATACATAACACAATACTTGTACTTTTACTTTCAGTACTTTAGTACATTTTAAAATAAACTAATGCAATATTTAAGAAAAAATTTGAATACTTTAATACTTCCACTTAAATGTGGTGCTTAAAGAGTAGGGTTGGGTATTGTTTGGGTGTTTTCCGATACCGGTGCTAAAACGATACTTTTCAAACTGTGCCGGTGCCTGAACCAATACTTAAAAAAATAGGGTATTTTACAATAACTTTGAATGCACCACGAGGCTTACTAGTTTCAAGTGAACGCACCATGTCTGTGCTGTTTTTCCGACAATGGCACTACGGCAGCTGCACACTGCTTAACGTCCCGCTGTTAGAATCCTCTACAGTGAAAGAGAGACACCCTTTACACCGTTTAGCTGTCAGCATTTTAACCGTGTTTAATCCAGCTGCTAGCTAACGGTAGGCTAACGTTACCTGCTTTCAAGTGAAGTGTTAACTAGCGTCACGTGCAGCGATGCTCCTGTTGTCTCTAACGTCTGTTTCAGAGCATCAGAGAGCAGCGCAGAAGGCATTTAAGTGGCAGCGAAATATAGGCACCGAAATCCGCGTTGCAATACGGTCCGGTAGATACCAGTCGTTTAGGGAGCGGTGCCGTATTAGCACCGGGTTTCGGTACCCAACCCTATTAAAGAGCACGTCAACTTTACTCAAGTCACTTTTTTGATAGAGCACTTGTACTTTTACTCAAGTCTGGGTTTCTAGTACTTTATACATGTCTGTTAAGGACAGATCTTCACATCTGTATATTCTCTCTCACTATGTCTCTTTATTCCTGTCTCTCTAAAGCTTTTTCTCTGTCACTTTGTGGCCTTATTTTAATATTTACTATTCTAATATTTATAAATATTCTACGTAAAGGAAACTATACCAAATGGCATCCGTAATGTAATTTCTTACATTCAGGATGTGCAGGAACATGGGTAATAGTCCCCTAAAACATTCTGACACAGGCTATATAAATAACAGTAGGGGTAGGAATCACCAGATACAATATTATCACGATACGGTATTATCACGATACGATATTATCACGATGCAGTATTGTCACGGTACGGTATTGTCACGGTACGGTATTATCACGATACAGTATTATCGCGGTACGATATTATCACGGTACGGTATTGTCACGATACGATATCACGGTACAATATTATCACACTATGGTATTATCACGGTAGGATATTACCATGATACGGTATTATCACGATACGGTATTATCACGGTAGGATATTACCATGATACGGTATTATCACGATACGGTATTATCACAATGTCATATCACGGGACAATATTATGCCGCTCCGATATTATCACGATACGATATTCTCACGCTACTATATTGTCACAGAAACATATTGTCATGATACAATATTGTCACGGTACGATGTTGTCACAGTAAGATATTTTCTATTTCAAACATATTGCGATATATTGCAATATATGACCTTTTTTCCAACTTCAAATTATTAAACTACTAAACTACAAAAATAGTGTAGGTTAGTAGTCATCAACTACTCCCCATAAGTCTTAAATAGTTAAATATTAGCGATATATATATATATATATATATATATATATATATATATATACTGTTTATATGCAATATACTGTTTATATGCCCTACCATCTAGTGGACTGAAAAAACTATTGATTTTATTATTCTAGTCCCAAAAAGCTAAATTCTCATGTGCAGTTTATATAACAAAAAAAAAATTATACTTGACATCCCTGTATCGATACAGTATTGCCACGGAAAATACTGCGATACTAAGCTGTATTGATTTTTCCCCACCCCTACATAACAGCTAGTATAAAGATGGAGTATACGCTTGTTCTAAATGTAGAAACGATGTTTGAGCTGACATTAAACACACGGCCTGTGTAAAAGCTTGAGACAGGGAGGGGATAAACGTCTGTGGGCATGAAAGTTTTAATTTGCATTTCATTTATAAATGTTTCACAATGTTTTAGGAGTGACTGGTACATAAATACTTACAGACAAACTGCTTCCTTTTTTGCTATGATTTTGCATCCATCTAAATATCTGGTGTACAAAAAACAACAGCAATCGCCTGCGTTCATACTTTCCGTACATCCAGAACACAATGTGAATTTCTATGGAATTCCTTGGTGTTTCCTCTGGATCTCCGTTTGGTACACCATTCTCAGATATCATCGTCATGTAAATATATCAACACAATAACGCTGAAGGCCACATTCAAAATACTTAAACACGTAATCCAACAGTGCTGCTTCTCTGGTGAACACACTGTTGGATGGTTTTGATGCAAAAATACAAGCGGAGACATAGAGGAGTATATGTGAGTTATTTTTATCTATGCAAATCATTCTTCCCAGCATTGACACTGCAAACCAAGTTGCATGCTGACCAAAGCAAATTACCTGTTTTAAATAATGGGAAGGACATGTACAGTAACATATGTATACAGTATATGGTTGCTCTCGAGGCAAATAAGGCTGATTCTGACATATACAGCAGGTATAACAGTTATTTAAGATGACTGTATTCACTTTACTGTTACTTAACATTACTCTTTTAAAATTTTGAGTTGAATACTACAAATGTTGAACATGTAAATAATACAAACACAAAGTAAAATGTATAAGCAATTAAAAAAAGTAAGGGTGCTCCGATTGATCAGGCACCGATCATTATCGGCCGATAAAGGCTTTAAATAGTTTGATCGGTGGTCTCCATAAAGGCCGATCAGATGACGCACTACTCGTGAGAAAATGTTCTATATGCAGCTAAGTTACACACCAACCAGACGGCTGACCGTTGGCAGAAAAAGCAGTTGGACTGATCAGTCTTCCCGAGTTGGTCAAAAAAAGTGCCTCGGAACCAGGGTGGGACATTAGCCTTGTATCCTTGTAATGGATTGGACAGTTTTTGTCAAAGAATGCTGTTGCTAAGTAGCAATGCACAATGCTTATGGGAGTCGCGTTACGTTACTGCTAATGAATCCCCAACATTTCCGGATTTTGTTGCTTCATAATAAAAACATTCAAATACCAAAATAACGGAGGACTTTTATTGTGAAGAACTTACAGGAAATGAAACCGTTCACAGCCGGGACTTTGACCACACATAGTCGAGTAGCTAGTTTTCAGCAAGGGGGTAAGCGTCTCCTCGGACCGCGAAGACCCTATGGCGCCATTTTGATGCTACCAAGCCATTCATTTTGACGCCAATTTGACAGAGAATAACTTTACATCTGAAGCGTTTAAAGACTCTATTTGTCCGTTGTTTATTTCTAAAGAAACACGACAACGTATAAAAGGCTCCATTACCTTGTAGCTCACGTTATGGCTCCGTAGCAGACGTTGTTATAAAAATAGGCTAACGATTGGGTCATAACCACGAGACTTACTGTCTCATAGTAGAGGAATTACCGTATAGTACAGGAGAAGCTCTCAGGCAGTTTGGACTTCCATTAGCTGTTTAAGTGTAATTACTAATGTTAACTATCATGTTAGTGATCAGTAATTAGCCTGTGCCTATGTTATCTCGTTACATATACCTACGCTCTCCGTCTCTGTTAGATTGGGAATGATTGAGATTTCTCTTGGCACAGCTACCAGAAGACTTCCAACTTTCAGACAGGTTGCTCACGTCACATTTACGTCGTCTCTCTCAGTTGGAGGCTGCTCAGTAACGCTCAGCCATCACCGGAAAAGAGCTTCTAATATCCTTCACTGGTCTCCATCCAGAGACACGGGATCTGTTGGTCCATTATATATATATGTCAATGGTTTTCAGCGCTAGTCCATGACGCCATGTAGCTAGCTAAAGTACAGACGAAAGGAAAATTATCTGTTAAAAAATGTGGCGACATATCCCCGGTGTTAAGAGGCCTGCCGCGGAGTCAGCAGTAGCTATGGATGTACAAGCTGTTGAGGGCGAAGTAAGGAAAAAGATAAGGTACTTTTCCAACAAGTGGCGCATTGACAAAACGTACAGCGAAAGACCGTGTAAAACATTTCAGACCGTCCTGCCAACCTGTAGACATTTTAACGTCAATGTAGACTGGAACGATGTTTAAGTCACTTGAAAGCTGATGCTGTTTTAATCCTGTTGGCTCTCTGCTTCTCAGTTCTACCCCGCACTGACGACACACACACACACACACACACACACACACACACACACACACACACACACACAGTGGATGCAGGAAAAACTGGAGAGGAGACATACAGGACGACCTAAATTGAGGACAGCTTAATACATCCATGACCTACACTCGTTATTGTAGATCAATGATAAGTTAAAGTTCAATAAGTCCTTTATCAAACCGTATGAATGTGTGTCCCAGGCCAGGATAGGAAATTAACTAGCAATGTAAAGATCAACAAGCTACTGACACATAATAAATAAATTGTATTAATAATTTTTAAAAAATTTAATAAAGCAATTTAAAATATGATAGTGCACTTTCTTTTATAAATTTGAATTCTGGAAAAGTGGCTGGTAAAAGATGTAAGTGTCCCCACCCTGCTGGAACACAGTGAAGAACACAGACAGTTTTTTTGTAATGTATTCTGAATAAGGCTTTAGCTCTATGTTAACCTCTAAGCTGTTTAAGGTGTGTTTCTAACAGAGGAAGTGGAATGTTGAACGTTTTCTGTCAATAAAAGTAAACCGTTGACAATTCACAATACATTATCTTCTGTTAATTTTAATACTTATACATTGTTGTTAAGAATATTAAAATTAATGTATGATAAATATATGACATGATAAATAGAAGGTTTCAAAAAGACCCGGTGATCTGCATCGGTCGATACTACTCCCAGCAATCGGTGATCGGCCCCAAAAATCCTGATCGGAGCACCCTTAAAAAAAAGAAAAACAAATGAGATCATATGCAATAAATAAGCAACTCAAATAACATTGTTCATGTTCAAAAGGGGTAGGAAGAAGTTGAGAACAAAAAAATTCAAAAATGACACTGAAGTACAATATGATATTAGGTGAGCATAGAAAAAGAATTGGTGTAGTTTGCAAAAAAGTTATCACTCAGAACGAAGAACCAACGGCTAACAATGGTGGAAATAAATCTTTTTCATGGAAGGATTGACACACAAACTGAGGCTACAAGAAGCACACCTGGACAGAAAATGGGAAAAATGTGACTCTATACAAGACTCACAATGACGACACTGGACTACAACAATAGTTAATAGAAACATTACTCCCTCAACCAGATTACTTTTTGCTTTGTTTGTTAGTGTTTGTTTGTAAAAAAAAAAAAAAAAAAGACTTATTGTATAGATATTTGGTTAAAACAAGGCTCTGGGAATGGTTAAACACAGTTACAATGGAGCAGCTCAGTGTCTCCTCACACAAAGGCCACACCCTGCCGTGTGAAGACGATGTGTGCAACCTAAAAACAAATTGGCTGATTTGAATGCATGGTGCTCACTGCTATTTACCAAGCCCAAAGTGTATCCTCTGAGAATTCCAGGCTGGGAAATTGTGCTCAGTAGCTGCTCTATTTATCCAGATGTCATAAAGCCTCCCTCTGAGTTGGGAGCAGCAGAAGAACGTCAGATGCAGAGAGAAAATATCCATCATAAAACACCCACAAACAGCTTCTAGTATGTGTTGCATATCTGAGGCTATTTAGTTGGTGTGCAGTGTTTTCTGTCCAAATGTAGGCGATATGAGTTCATGGTAATATTTTGAGTACAGCTGCTATCGTATCTGACAGCTGAAAATGTCTCCGCTATATACAGCATTAATAGTAAAACTTAATTTCCATCCCTAAGCATCAAAGAGCAATTTCTAAACTCACTATTTCCAGGGAGAAATCCATTGCAAAGAGACAAATATACCAAATCTTCCGCTGACAATACCTCAATGGATCAGACTGAAGAGCAGTAATATGTTTACATGTTTTATTTACGGCGCTGTTTTACTCTGGTGAAACAGCCCCACAGTCAATTTAATGTTTTACTATGAAATTGCAGCCCCTAGTATCTTTTCACCAACACAGCCCACAGCTGAAAAACAAGTACAAATATGCGATTACAATAGCCTGACATCGTCATACTCAGATTCTAGTCAGAATGCGAACTTCCCGACCTCGAATGTTGTGGGCGGGGCTAAGTTCGGCTGGCATCCAGGCAATGATTACAAGGCAATTTGTGGCGAAATGGGTGTACCAAAAAAGAAAAATTACCTATCAAACAAAAGTCAAAGGACTGCATTAAACATCCCAGATTTATATCTGTTCAACATGATGCGTTATTATTGTTGAAAAGCAAACATTAGCGTGGGAGTTAATAATTAGCAGGCGAATAACCAAATGTGCGCCCACACCCTCTTGTCAGTTCTGCTACCACACACATTCATGGCATGTGATTTAGAAAGTACAAGTATGCAGTAAAGACATTCTACAATCGGACAGGAAAGATAACACCCCCTCCTCACTAATAAGGGAGTGATAAAGTAATACATATATCCCTTTTGGGCAAGTTATTAAAATCACTAATACGCTGAATTTAATTAGAAAGCCTGCCTTTTCCCATAATACTAATCCTGTCTGGACAGGGGTTAAGAGGATCTAATGGTGGATTTTTCCTTTTATATCTTAGATATAGACACTTACAAAGTAAGATAATGCATATATAGTACAATTCATACTGTATGTTTATTATTATTGTCATTATTAGTGTTAAGCCTACTTAGAACCATAGCCTACATATGCATGTAACAATGGTTTGTGTTCCTAATGGTTATTTTCAATATGTCAAGACACGTGAGGCTGAAAGAGGTTACTGGATATTCCTAAAGTTGTGTGACTACTAGCAAGTAGTGAAGTGTAACCAGAGAAATAGAAGAGTCATAGACGGTGACATTTACATTTATATTTTAGCATCAACTAAAACAAACAAATAGTTTTCCTGAAACCAAATGACCTGACAGTACTTTGAACCCCTTTTGCTCCGATGTTCACTCATTTCAGGGTTTCTGCCGGGAACACTTTGAAATTGTTATACTGGTTTAGTAAGTGGTAAGTATAATGGAAAGCCAGTAGGGACAATATCACATTTTTCACTACTTCCCAACAACAACAATTACTAATAATATGAAAAATGTAGTTAATGTGACCTGGACCCGGACGGAGCGCGAGCGATTGAGGAGTGCAAGCAAGAGGATTTTGGATTTAGCACCAAGCGGATTTTTAAAATGTTGGAGCGTTGCCTTATCTTCGCCCCAGGACCGCTCACACCATGAGTCCGAAGCATGCCCGAGCCTGTCTCTGTGTTACTGCAGCGGGAGCAGTACATGCAGATGAACGCCGCCCGCCCGATGCCGCCAGTGCCTGTCGTCCGGCGGACTTCTTGCTGGTGGAGTTCCAGGCATAAAGGGAGGGTGGGCGCTATTCATCTGATAAATACAATGCAGCTTTTGTTCTTTTCTCTTCTTTTTTTTTGGAGCGAGCAATGAGCGATTTGAGCTGAGCGCGAAGCAATATAGCAGCTTGGAGCAGGGGAGCGGAGTGAGCGAGGAGCGGAAATTCTCCCCGCTCACATGCTCTGGACTAGCCGCATAAAATGGATGGTTGTACTAACCAATGAAAAATTATAAATGTTTGCTGAAATTGACATTTGCCCATTAAGAGTCGATGAACTACCTAGCTACTGTAGCTAGCAGTAGCGACACTGTGTTTGCTACATTTGTGATGGGGCTGACTGACTCCACAAAAAAGGGACAACACCACCTCCTGCATGCACAATCCACTGCACAACCTCACTTTCAGTTTATTGGTGTCTCCCAACAGCCCGCAGTCAGATACAAAAACATTTTATAACTATCATTAATGCCCATGGCCGGCAAGAGAAAATATTCAATACTAATAATAAACTGAATTTAATGCTTTTTAAGACCCGCTGGTACTCTGTACTTTGCAGTACCTGTATGATATGGTATGGTATTGCCTGGTTAATGGGGTAACAGGTTGTCTGTTTTGTTTGTGGGGGTTTTGTCCTTTTGAGAGGACAATGCAGAAGTAAAAGTCTACCTCACTGGGCCCATGCTGAAGGTTTTCACTGAACACTATATAGCTTTGTAAACATTCAAGTGCTGTATGGAAACGCACACACATGCAGTACAACACATACTACTTCTGCCTGCTTTGTAAGTCCCTTCTTTCTATTGAAGAACTGCTTGCATTTTGTTTTTCTCTGCCTCTCCCTGTCGTTTCCACACACACACACTCTCTCACACACACGCGCACACACACACGCACACACACACACACACACACACACACACACACACACACACACACACACACACACACACACACACACAAACACTGTACAATGACAACTGAGTGAACACTGTCTGGATAAAGTCCTGTCCTCCTGCCTCTAAATACTTTCTTTTCAGCACTAGGGGTGTGTATGTGTGTACTGTATGTGTGTGTTTGAGGTAAAGGGGGTGTCATAAAGGAAGTAGGACGTGGGTGGGTGAGCGGGTCCCTTGCATTTTCTGTTCCTGCTCTAAGCTCCGTCCTGCAGCATCTCTGGCTCCTTCCACTCCTCCTGTCACTCTCGCCATCGACTGTCCTCTCTAACAAATCAGCAGTCAGATCTTCCCCAGATGCTCCACCCACAGACAGGTATGAAACCTTTCGATAGGTTAATACACCTACCATGAGTTGAAAGCAGTGCCTCTTTCTGTTTGTGAAAACAAGAAATTGAATTGTCTTACAGTGTGTGTGTATATTTGCACAGCTTCATCAAATGTTGTATTACTATTTGTCTGTCTGTCTGTCTGATCACTTCATTATTTCTCTACTTATTGTACCAACTAGTTAAACCTTCTCTCTTCTGTTGTATGCGAGGCTGCATTGCCTGAATCTCCAATAATATGCCACATTTCTAGCTGGCTCTATTCTGATTGGTTGATTGGCCCCATCAGTCACCTTGTTTCCACTCCCCTGTCCTAAACTAGCCAATGCAGGATCATAACCAGAAAGAAACTGCTTTCAATTCATCTCATTCTTAAAACGAATCAGTCTCATATGTTTTCATAAGCAATTTTATATGCAGTATGGATAGGATCGTGTTTTTTTTAGAATGAGCACTAAAAAGTAACGCGGTAACAACTCAATCTAGAAAGCCAAAATGTCATGAGAAAGTGCCTAATGATGGAAAATGGTACTATTGTGTAAAATAATACAAAAATGAATTTCATATTTAATGTATTTAGTTTTAGCTCTATTTCAGATGCTCATTTAACAGTGTACAGATATGCCTTAAATCTTGTTTCTAACATAGCATTTATTCTTTATATACCCTGTGGAGTTTTCATTGTAAATACAATTTTTTTTTAAATTTTGTTTATATTTAACGTTTCTTAGCAAAAATGCATTGTGTGTATCCAGCCTAAGAAACATGTTCAGTTTTCTACCTCGGAAGAAATTGCAAAAGCTAATTTAAATGCGCTTTGTTTACATCAACCTGGTTCTTATTTCTTCTCCTCCCTCATCGGTACACTGCAGCCTTTATTACTCATTACCTCCACAAACTGTAGCTGCCTCCTGCAGATTACATAAACCTCTGATCACGGTGAGAGGGTTGTGTCCTCAATACAGAGACCTTTTTTTTTTTTTTAAAAAGCATGGCTCTACAGTGCCCCTAATGGTCACAAACTCCACATGGTACCTTTGAGCTTTCTTTTAATCATGGTTACATAGTAGAGTTAGAGTAGGCAGTGGCTCACAGCTTTAAAGCTAGAAGTGCATGGCTTTGTTTAACTCAGCTGCAACATCCAGCTTACTAATAACTCCTATAACTGATGTGTTGCTACACACACACACACACACACACACACACACACACACAGCAGGAAATGCTGTGTCCGTAGACAAGAGGAACTCTTCAGTACTTCTGTTCTGCTTTTTATTTAATCGGTTTCTCTTTGTGTTTCAGTGGTGTGTGTGAAGTATGTGTGTTCTCGATTTGGCTACTTTTCTGAACACACATTTTGTATACTTGTCTGGTTGATAAAGTGTGTGTGTGTGTGTGTATTTGTGTACTATGATCATGCAGAGGAGTGTGTTTTAAAGCCCATTTAACCCTCGCTCATCTCTCTTCTACAGAACCGCATGCACGAGTCTCTGAAGCTGTTTGATTCCATCTGTAACAACAAGTGGTTTAACGACACCTCCATCATCCTCTTCCTGAACAAGAAGGACCTCTTTGAAAGCAGGATCATCAAGTCACCACTGTCCATCTGCTTCCCTGAGTACACTGGTACATATCCACACACCTGGCAGTGATATTTTTTGCTTTAGTTCATACTATATGCCGTATAATAGTATGGACACTAGGAGGCACTGTGGCTGCTGAGGTAGAGCTCCCCCACCCAGTATTCACAAACATTTAAAGACGAGCTGATTATGGAAAGACAGAAAAGTCCTGACTTTAAGACTTCCAAGTTTTTGGCCAAAGAGTCATTGACTACATTGATAACACTAAACCCAACTCCTTAATCTGTGAACATGTCAGTATAGTCCACTGTGCTCTCACTTGAGTCACTGATTTCAAAAGATTTTATGACATTGACATGTCTTGCACACTGCTCTTGCTACAGCACCCCCACTTCTTAAAGGTCCCATGACCTACAGGTCCAACTCTCTTTTATATAGACCTCAGTGGTCCCCTAATACTGTATCTGAAGTCTCTTTATATAGGCCTTAGTGGTCCCCTAATACTGTATCTGAAGTCTCTTTTATATAGGCCTTAGTGGTCCCCTAATACTGTATCTGAAGTCTCTTTTATATAGACCTTAGTGGTCCCCTAATACTGTATCTGAAGTCTCTTTTATATAGACCTTAGTGGTCCCCTAATACTGTATCTGAAGTCTCTTTTATATAGACCTTAGTGGTCCCCTAATACTGTATCTGAAGTCTCTTTATATAGGCCTTAGTGGTCCCCTAATACTGTATCTGAAGTCTCTTTATATAGGCCTTAGTGGTCCCCTAATACTGTATCTGAAGTCTCTTTATATAGGCCTTAGTGGTCCCCTAATACTGTATCTGAAGTCTCTTTTATATAGGCCTTAGTGGTCCCCTAATACTGTATCTGAAGTCTCTTTTATATAGACCTTAGTGGTCCCCTAATACTGTATCTGAAGTCTCTTTTATATAGACCTTAGTGGTCCCCTAATACTGTATCTGAAGTCTCTTTTATATAGACCTTAGTGGTCCCCTAATACTGTATCTGAAGTCTCTTTATATAGGCCTTAGTGGTCCCCTAATACTGTATCTGAAGTCTCTTTATATAGGCCTTAGTGGTCCCCTAATACTGTATCTGAAGTCTCTTTATATAGACCTTAGTGGTCCCCTAATACTGTATCTGAAGTCTCTTTTATATAGACCTTAGTGGTCCCCTAATACGGTATATGAAGTCTCTTTTATATAGACCTTAGTGGTCCCCTAATACTGTATCTGAAGTCTCTTTTATATAGACCTTAGTGGTCCCCTAATACTGTATCTGAAGTCTCTTTCCCTAAATTCAGCCTTGGTGCAGAATTACAGCCACTAGAGCCAGTCCCACAATGAGCTTTCCTTAGGATGTGTCATTTCTGTGTCTGTAGCTATTGAGGAGGAGAGTGGGGGGGCAAAGTGAAAGGTGGGGGTGTGGCCTTGACCAACTACCAAATTCTCTGGGTGGGCAAAGCAGAGAAAGGGGAGGTAACCTTGCTCCTTATGAGCTCATAAGGAGAAGATTCCAGATCGGCCCATCTGAGCTTTCATTTTCTCAAAGGCAGAGCAGGATACCCAGGGCTCGGGTTACACCTATCACCATTTCTAGCCACTGGGGGACCATAGGCAGGCTGGGGGAACTCATATTAATGTTAAAAAACCTCATAAAGTGACATTTTCATGCCATGGGACCTTTAAAGAAAACTTAACATTTCTGTCCCTCTGGACCTTTGTCAAGAGTTGTCAAGTTTACTGGAAGACACCCCCTCGATAAGTGGTTGTCAATAGTCCCACAACTGGGCACACGGAATGGGAGAAGCAAGAATGTATTTAAGACCATTGTTGTGTTCATGGTTGAAAATACTCTTGGCAAAGGTCCAGAGGGACGTTAGTTTTCTCTACTAAATGGTGACGCTGCAGCAGGATGGTGACGGTGTGCAGGACTTTCCTTTTTTTTTTTCCACGTCTGTGATATTTTCCAACGCACCTGCACAGAAGCATTGTTGGATGTGCGAATGTTTTCTTCAAAAAATATAAGTGTTCAGATGGAAGTGTTTTGATCTGATCTCAGTGATCTGTGAGTAGAATTACTCCCTACATAGAGTCATGCCTTCCCTCTCTAGCCCTCGCATTCTCCAACAGTTTATGTCTTAGTTTTGCTTTCCCTTTTTAAATGACAGTTATAATAGTTACAAATATAGTGTTTTTACCACCCGTAGTTGTGTTATTATGTGGATTTAGGGCTGGGTAGCAAGGCCAAAAATAAAATCCTCAATTCTGTTTACAAACAAGATTGGGGACAATTCACAGTTTCAGTCGATAGTTTTGTGACTTAGGACTGTCAGTACCAGTTGCTTCAACTGAGAAGAGCACAGACATGCACATTAATAATCAGTTTCAGCACAGATTGAGCCGAAAAGTCAAACTAATGAATCTGTTAGTGCTTATTACAGATTGCTGCTAGCTAGTGTTAGCCACACAACAGGGACCCAAGACTGCTAATGTAGCCAGCTATCATCTACGTTCATGTGTGGCTAAAAGTAACGTGTGTGCGCACGTTGTAATGCCTCAATTTTCACCAGTTGACACATGGTGCAGAAACGCTAATCTGAATTGAATCAAATCAATTTATATATATTGTCCGGCCCTACGTTGAAAGAACAAACACAAACCAACTGGCTCTATCAATCACTCTGCACATAGTAACTTTACAGCATCTTGGCCCAACCCCGGCCTTTATCTTGGGAACAGTTCTCTGCATATTTAAGTAAAAAATGTTCTTCTCAGTTTTGTGGAGAAAAAAAATCCTAGGGGGAAAAAATAAGGTGAATTTGGTGGCATAATTATGGAAAAAGTACAATTGCTCTGATGAAAGTTACACTGCATACAAGGTTGTGTGAAGAAGAATTGAGAGGAGCACAAATAGACGGGATGGGAAATAGAAGATTGAAGGCAACAGAAAAACACAGCGAAGAAATCAGGTGTGTTATCAGGAGTGCAAAGGAGAGGAGCTTGAGTGTCTTGCATACAAGAGAAAAAGAGAGATAAGACAACACAGGGGAACAGAACGTGAGAAAGCCAGAGAGAGCAAGAGAGTGTGAGAAAATGAGAAAGCAATAGACAAAGCAAGACTATGGGAAAGAAGGATGGAGGGAGACCAAAACAGCAAGACTGTGAGAAAGAGAGAATTAGGATTCCAAACCTGCTTCCTCCCCTCTTCTCTTCTCTTCATCCTTTTACATGGCCAGTCTTGTTGCCTATTCTGATGAAGTTGCCACTGAAGCAGACAGACACACCACAGTTCTGCTAATGGCTGAGAGCCAAGCCATAGCAGAAATGACTCCAATCACTGAGATCGGACTCATTCCATCGGCGTTATAGCAAATTAAAGCTCTTGATTAAATCCACCGCATGCCAAATGCTTGCAATACAAGAAGAACTAACTCTCACAGTTAATAATGGAGGGGAACTAAAAGGGCATACAGTAGAGTTGGCACTGCTGTAAAATGAATCAGTATACAGTATAAATAATGCTTCTATCCTTTTGACTCTAGGACCTCATATCTGTCACAGTCTTGTACTGTTGCTGTAAAAGGTCTGTGATACATTGGCAATATTCAGAAACTGGCAGACTTTGCTAACAATACCACGCCATAACATTTTCCATCACATTTCATTTGTCAGTCCAAAATTACCTTTCCTTTTTCTGTGAAAAAGGAAATGTATCACATCCATGTATCACATTTATTAAAGCTTGGCTAGCAGTAAGCACAAGCCCCTCCGTACACCTCAGCAGAATGTGTGCTGAGCTGGAAAGTCAAAGGTTATGTTTTCATGAAATCTCAGAAAATAGTGCTGATACGGGAAATGATATAAAGGTCCCCATGACATCAGCTTTTAAGCCTTCACCTCACTCCCACTATATGTCATCTCTCTCTCTCTCTCTCTCTCTCTCTCTCTCTCTCTCTCTCTCTCTCTCTCTCTCTCTCTCTCTCTCTCCTTAGGTCCAGACACTTACCTGGAGGGAATAGACTACATTAAGGGTCAGTACGAGAGCAAGAACAAGTCACCCAGCAAAGACGTCTACTCCCATGTGACCTGCGCTACAGACACCAACAACATCCAGTTTGTCTTTGATGCTGTCACTGATGTCATCATAGCAAATAACCTGCGGGGGTGTGGCCTGTACTGATGATTCTCTTAAATGTTAGCCAATGTTTGACCTGTGTTTACCTATATTGTACCAGTTTGTACCACATAGGATATGTGGCCCATATCAGTGAAGTCATCAAATGATAGCCAGGCAAATATGGGGTATGGGCTGTGTTTGTGATGTCATGATACTGCTTTACCGTAAGGCTGGCTGTTAGTTCAACTTGACTCTTTATTAATTAATTAATTGATTCTTTGAATGGTTGGTTGGTTGAGAGTTGTTTTAGTGCGTTTGCCTTTTCTTTTTTACTTCCTCCTAAAGTAGAACCAATGGAAAATTCCAGTAGCTTTGTGCTAGGGCTGGGCGATATGGCCAAAAAAAAAATCCAATTTATGATTTAAATTCCCCCGCCCCTACTTAAAATCAATCTGCAGATGACAAAGAAATTGTTCAAAACTAGTTTTAACTTTATTTAGTTTTGACTCATGCACACACACACACACACACACACACACACACATATAACTGGGGCATGTATACCATTATGATTATTCATGCCAATTTTGTGGAAATATATATTGGTTTGTGTTTTTCCTACCATTGTTTTGGGGGTGCGACCCACCCCCCTGAAAGAAAACTTATATAAGTATGCTACAGTATATATTCAACAAATTATGTAATGATGCTATATATTTAACAACAAAACAGATGCGTGAGATAAAGCTGTTTTTTACACATACAGATAATTCACTTATCGTTCCTCGCCTACAAGTTCAAATCATTTTTACTTTAGTCGCGCAACCTTGCCCCTATTTTCACCTGTTGCTGAGTAACGTACATTAACATCCCATGGTCTCGTGAATGTAGCATACCTGTAGCAAGCTCCTTCGTAGTAACTAGCGGTAAAAAAACAAAGCGGCGGTTGCTAGTTGTTTAAGCCGTTACAGACGGTCGTATCAGCGGCGTTTAGTAGATGTGTTGAGCCTCTGGTGCTCCGCATGGTGCTCTGTCAGGTCAGCGGTAATTGGTGGTTCAGTTATCCAAGAATAGGTGACTGTGAGCCAGATACAGAGCACCGCGAGCTGCCGGTCATTTTGGCGGAGATTACGGTTAAGTAAGTAATAAATGACTAGTTAAGAAAAGAACTAACGTTAGTCCTTGTCGCTGCCATGTTGTTGTGTATCTTTATGGCAAACGCATGGGGGGAGGGCTAAGCCCATTTGGCGTAGTTCCGAGCCCAGAGGGGAGTGTCGGCGGACAATGAGGAGAAAAACGATTTTCATTTAAACAAGTCAACATTAACTACACATTTGAGTTAATCGATAAAATCGATTTATCGCCCAGCCCTACTTTGGGCATTTAATTGTACCGAAACTCCAAATTCTTTTGCTGGTGTGCTGCAGAAATCTTAGCAGTAGTGCCTTACTCAAAGAACTAGACTTGCATTTAAATTTGAGTTGTCACTCTTTTGCCTTAGACCTATGCCTTAGTCACACGAAGGGCCAATGTGAGATATATGTATAACTGATAAGTTCTTTAACTAGTCTTTATCAGGGTCGAGTTCAGTTGACTCTCAGTTTACGTCAGAAAGCTGTTTTACAGACTTTATTATTAACTGTCGACAAGGTTAAGTCCCGCCTACTAAGAAGACATTCAAAGTAAATGCTAAGTCATCAGCAAAAAAACTGCATTTGTATATACTTTGTGCAAAATAGCTTACGTGCACGCCTTCTTCATTATTTTGCTTGTGTTGTCTTATTTGTTTTATTTAGTTTTCCTGATGCTGTCCCTGCTCTGATGTATGCGGTGCGCTGCATTGTGTCTGGCTGCTTTGTTGCACTAAGCTGTGCTCTGTGGAGCTCCAAAAGAATCAGTATTTAATCAGTAAGGACATTATGAACTAAATCATCATATGCATGAATACTGAGAAAAAGATTAAGCAATTATTGTGAAATGATTAGATGAAGTCAAACTTAACTCATTATTATATTACTTTGACAATAGCATTTGTTTTTTATTTCATAGCACTAGCTTAGCCTGCTACGGGCTACAGGACAGGGGAAAAGAAACAGTGACACTATAATGAAGTAACATTTTATGATAATTTAGGTTTCAGTTATTTATTAAATAATTTCAAGTGATATAATTTTCTGTATTCTTGTATTGTTTAGTCATAATAATATACCTAGTTATGAAATTGTATTCATTGGTTTGATATTGCCCATTTTGTAGTTCTGTATCAAACAGCATGACGCCCTGCTTAGCATAATGATTGAACAAGTAGGGCCAATTAATAACACAGTGTCCATTCATCTGGTCCTGTCCTTCACTGGCCGAAGAGAAACATACCGAGTCCAAACAGCCTCACGTCAGCGTCAATACAGCAAAGCCTCGCTCTACAAAACCTGTGGGAGGAGAGGTATTATCAGAATGGACTGCTCAGAGTATAAAATACAATGAGACCAAAGGTAATCACATTTATTAAACATGACTGTTCTTCAGTCAAACTCTTAAACCACATTTCTCTTATGTTTTACTGCATTTTGAATTGATGGCAATTAAGTTCACTAGTTCCGATTTTATAGACCCGGTTGGTCCAGTTTAAAGCCCTTATGTGTAGATGTGTTGTCACTACGGGAAACAACAACAGACTTCGAGCCAGCAAGCAGATTGGGACAGATTGGGAATTGCTGTGGACAAAGTCCACACGGTGATATACTGGGAAGAGCAAATTACTTTTAACCGTGTACCCAGCTGATTTAAATAGCTCACATTACTGTTTTGTGTGAACAGTTAACTTAATTTGGTGGAATGTGGCGTTTTCTTTGCGGGGTGCAAATGTTCCACCAAACCAAGTTCCTTTCCGAGACTATTTATCAGAGCCACCGTCGCTGCGACCGGAGCTTAGCGCCGGCCAAGACGATTGTGATTGGTTTAAAGAAACACAAACAACCCCGAGCGCTTTTTTCTCCTCTTCCAGAAAGTATCTGTGGTGTAGCCAGACCTATCTCCACAGCTCTGTGGAGATAGGTCTGGCAATGCGAGACTACAGCCACAATGATTGATTGCGCCAATTTTTACTAGAATGATAAAAAAATTTTCTACAATCAAAAAGTTGTTTAATAAATTTAAAGATGCTATAATCAAAAACACATTTGGTCTTTAAGAAGAAAGAGAAATTATTTTGAAAACAATTAGAAAAAATATGTATTTTGTATGTTGCAATGTTATTTTTATTTAAGCATAGACATGTTCATTGGCAGTAATCTTGTTAAAGACTATGCAGCGTCAGTCATCAGGTCAAGTTTGAGCAATGGTTGCTTATTATTTTTTAAAATACTACTCAGCAAGAGTTAATACAGCAGAACTGAATTGTGTGTTTCCATGTTGCAAAGGAATAGCGTTAATAATATCGTTAGTGTTTTGGCTTTGGAGAGTGAAAACATGTTTGTAATTGAATTTGTATCTTTGTAACAATGTCTGTTGATCAAAGTTAGAAGAGGTTAGCAGTATAATTTCTTTCTTTCCCTTTGCCTTAAATGTATAATATTTGAATTTAAAGTGAGGAAGTTGCCATTTCTTCAGCAGTTTTCTTTCATCCTTGTGGATGTCACCTCTGGTTGTATTTTTGGATTGATTTTTCAGGCTCTCGTGTTGCAGCATTCATAGGCCCACTATAAAATCACTTTAAATGAAGAGCTATATGAATATGAAGAGGTACAGTACATGTAGTGCACTGACTCAACCAGATAATTCCCAGACTATGCTTCAAAGGTAGGATTGATTTTATAGGGCCCTGGAGCCACATTCATTTTGTGAGTCTGCACCGTGTAATATCCCTATTGTCCACCTCTCTGCCTTAATAAGCCAGATGTGAGCTTTTAAAGATTGTGTGCTGGTGGGTACATATAGTCCTCTGGAACTAGGATGTCAACCCTGTGACTATTGTTCCAGCCCCGATGTTTTGCTTTCTGCTGAGCGAGTTCCATTTCTGCTGGATAGTAGCCATCCCAGAGCAGCTGTAGGGTTGAGGTTTGATGTAGTGCACAGCTTAGTTGAAATGAAAATTGGTGTGTGCAATGTGTGGGAACAGAATTCAAGCTGTGACATTAAAGCCAAAGAGATGCATATAATACCAAGACAATATTATCAGCTTCTCCCTTCTCTCTTTATAAGCAACAGTTTACAGCAGCATATGGAATATGAGCTTTGTTTGTCAGTGGGACTTTTTTGATTTGACCGAGCTGAGTGTGTTTACAGCTTTACCGGTGTGAGTGCTCTCTGGCAAACAGAGGTAGAGAACTTCCTTATTTATTTATGAGCAGGGCATTTGCTTCATTCTACTCTCCCCTCCGCACTTGAACACCGTCTTCACTCTCTGCTCAAAGCAGCACGGTTTTTTTTTTAACAAGGGGATGACGACATCGTCTCTTCCTACTATATCTGTGCCATCTTTTTAGAACTGTCTGTAGTCCCCCGAAAAATGCCCCCATAAGTCGTTTGTTCAAGCCGCAATTTTTTTGCCGTGGCGGCGTCCTCATAGTAAGACAGGACCAAAACAGGAAGTAGCACCATCATCTGCATAAGGAGATAGGTTGGGGTGGGGGATGGGTCAAACAAACACAGGACTTTCACCCAGACAAACGTCTGCGTCACATGGGTAACCGGAAGTGAAGTAAAGTTACAAATATCAATGATCTTAACCCAAACCACGATCTCTTTCTAAACTTAACTAAGTATTTTGTGTGTGTGTGTGTGTGTGTGTGTGTGTGTGTGTGTGTGTGTGTGTGTGTGTGTGTGTGTGTGTGTGTGTGTGTGTGTGTGTGCGCAAATGTGTACATGTATGTGTTGTGTGTGTGAGACAACATCAGCCCATGTGGGGGTTGTGGTTGAGTCAGTATCTGTGTTACTTACCCAGAAGGCACATGTCTACCCTTTCCACACACATGCCCTCAACACACACACACATACTGTACATACACACACACTGAAGATGCAAACACACCCATGGGACTTTAAAATGTCACACTTTTACATTACTTGCCCGTGCCAAATGCTACCACCATATCCAACTAAAGAGCCTTGGATGTTATTTGGTTCTTTTGGTTTATAATCTTCTCCTCTGACTTATTACATAATATGAACGTAAAATGATCGTACTGCACTGCAGTGGCTTGTAATAAACATAAAACATCAAGAGTTTTTGTCCTGAAATGATGTCAACATAAGTCCACGTGAATGATTTCTATGATTTCCCTTCTTTACTTCACTTCAAACCTGTGTCAGTGGTTACATTGTGCGTAGAAAACCAATTTTATTTGTAGTTTGCATAGAAACCCAATCAAATATTTCGCACTGACCTGCAGAGCATCTGTGCTTAATGCTTAAATGTGGGGGTTATTTTAAATGCTGTATACAGAAAAGACAATACAAACGGTTCAGATCATTTGAACATTTGTACTTTTACATAGTAGAATCATGCCCTTGCACAATTAATTGAATGTATCATGATTATTAGTCATCCCCACTTAATGCAGGACACTTTGCTTGTAGACACTTTCTAGACATTCGCCTAAATCGTTTGTGTGTGTGTGTGTGTGTGTGTGTGTGTGTGTGTGTGTGTGTGTGTGTGTGTGTGTGTGTGTGTGTGTGTGTGTGTGTGTGTGTGTGTGTGTGTGTGTGTGTGTGTGTGTGTGTGTGTGTTGCTATTTTTATGCCTGTAAGCCTAAAGAGCAGTAGACATGAGCTGTGGAACAAAGGGCTGGTGAAATCTTCATCCACAGTAAGTTAGAAAGACCCAATTCACATTCAGCTGGACATGCCTACATTTGTATTTGCCCTCAGGCTGGCAATGGCAGCATACTGTTCGACCTTTGTCTTCCAACTTCTTTCATTGCTGTCTTAACCTCCTGCAGTGCACAGACCAGGATATATCCATGTTTCTGCTGTACAGATTCTTCAGTGGAATATCAGAAGTAACTGTTACCGTGACTGTGTTTTTGAATATTTAAATCACATACCGTGTTCTTTAATAAATACTGTAGTATTGTTTTGGTTAACCTTAATTTTATACAATATTAAAATAACCTTGCAATCATCTGAAACATGATTTTTGTGTCCAAGCCAATATTTGCGCATTTTTACTCCGTTCCTGTGGACTCGCTCACAGTGAGATTCCATTGGAACGAATTGATTTTGCTGCAAAATGTTGCCCTTCTAAATGCTGGCATAGCATACCAGTATACAGTATATTCAGTAAATGGACCAAAACATACCCACTGTGCAATTTAAAGTAACTACAATATATAAGTGTGAAATCAGATTGGAGGAGAATAGAGGAGAGAAGTTCGATGAAGGACTCTACTTGTGCTTCATCCTTGTTAAACTGAACTCTCATTTCGTTGAGTAAACACACACACAATTAGAAAGTTGTAGAGCCAAAAACATCTCTTTGGGGGTCATTTTCCGGTGCGCTTGGCTCTGGGTCAACGTGTATGGTAAAACCACTTAAGAGTTAGGCAAAGATCGTGGGTGGGGTTACAAAATGGACGTTTCAGTGACACGCAGAACAAGAACGGGACACCAACCGCTCTCTCCAGGGTGAAAGTTCGACCCATCCGCCACCCTAAACCTACTTATACAGATTTCATACTACTCGCTACCGTTGTCGCTCTTGATACTGCGTCATGTAGACGTTAAAGGGTGATGTTTGCGTCAGTATCTGACGCTCAGAGCCACTGACCAAGCGTCAGTATTTGATGAGTTGGTACGGACAAGCTAAATAACTCTACTCTCTCTTTAGACTGTGGCTTGTTGTTTCCTCTTCGGCACTCTCCCACTACGTCATACAGTATGCTGTATGGGGGGCTTAGCGCTGCCCAAGACGATTGTGTCTGTATCCCAGAATGATAAGCGGTGTGGCCAGACTAAACACCAGCGCTGATACAGCGCTATGGAGATAGGTCTGGCTATACAAGACTAACGTGTGATAGATGGTGATAGACAGATGTTGAAAAGTGCCTGCCCTTTTTTCAAACAGTTTCCGATGACGGCTTTGGGAACAAACAATTTCTGAAATCCCACAGTGGCAGCCAATCATTTTAACTGAATTTAGATCCCATCTTAGATGTAAAGGAGCTCCTTTGGTGTCTTTTTGCTGACTTATTTATCCTTCTAGTTTAAAAGTAGAGTTTGCCTGTAAGATGGCTTTTGGGTCGTCTTAAAATATGTTCAGTTCCCACTCAATAAAATGAGCACTTAAGCCTCTTCAGAGCCAGCGAGACGCTACTGCTGGACTTGGAGATGATTCAGAAAGCCGCAGGCCTCATGACTGTAATGAACTTGTGTAGAATTAAGGAGTCAGAGTATGAGCTGGTAAGCCATTGTGCTCATTATGCTCTCAAACACCTGTGTGTGTGTGTGTGTGTGTGTGTGTGTGTGTGTGTGTGTGTGTGTGTGTGTGTGTGTGTGTGTGTGTGTGTGTGTGTGTGTGTGTGTGTGTGTGTGTGTGTGTGTGTGTGTGTGTGTGTGTGTGTGTGTGTGTGTGCGCGCATGTGGTGTATTTTTCTGAGCACTGTAAAATATATCTGCTGTATCTCCCCTACTGCTGTGATAATTTATTAAAGGTTGTATTTATACATTAAAGAAATGACAATAAAGCACCACATGAGTAACTTGATATGTGTGATTATTTTCTGGACGTAGTTATTTTGTGTCTGTCCTGTATGTGTGTATTTGCAGAATATAATAAATGGCAATACTGAGGATGTTTGTTAATTGATTTATTTTTATTTTTTCTCACTTTCTGTGTTTTCCTAAACTGCAATTGTAAATGTTGAAAAGAATTTCCTGAACACGCCCACTTTGTAAACTACACTGCCACTGTTTGTGTGTGTGTGTGTGTGTGTGTGTGTGTGTGTGTGTGTGTGTGTGTGTGTGTGTGTGTGTGTGTGTGTGTGTGTGTGTGTGTGTGTGTGTGTGTGTGTGTGCGTGTGTGTGTGTGACAAAGAAATCACTCCTCAGTCGGTATCTTTGTCTGATTGCAAAATGCATGCAGAATGTTATGCGCTTAATTTAATTAAATATGCACCAACAATAATTATGAATGAAAGTTTGTGTCCCCCCTGACATATGCATCTCCCCTCTCTTTTGCTAAAGTTATAATTGAAATAATTTACATAATGTGTAAATGTTTTTGGCTCATTTGCGTCGAGATGGGCATAACAATGATATTCTTTCATCAGGTTCCCTTTAAGATATGTGGTAGCTTTAACATTTTCCTTCTTTCCTATTTTTCTTTCCTTTTCCTATTCTCTCTTTATCATCATCCATTCACTTTCCCCCCCTCCCTGTCTGCTCTTTCATCTTTCTGCTCCTCTTATTTGTTCTCTTTGTTTAATCCTCTTATCTTTCTTTTACCTGTTCCTTTAATCTCCTCTAATCACATTATTCTTTTATTTTTATTCTCCCCCCCCCCCCCCCCCCCCCCCCCATCTTTACCATCCATTTCTTTCTTCCCCCACTTTTTCTTTTCTCGTCCGCAGAATCGCATGCACGAGTCTCTGATGCTGTTCGACTCGATCTGCAACAACAAGTTCTTCATCGACACCTCCATCATCCTCTTCCTCAACAAGAAGGATCTGTTTGCAGAGAAGATTAAGAAGTCGGCACTCAGCATCTGCTTCCCTGAATACACAGGTAGAAAAAAAAGAAAAGAATTGTCAGTTTTCCTGAGCGCAGAGCTGAGAAATAGCAGCTCTGAAAACACGTATGCAGCAACGGAACTTAAGGGTGCACAAAATGATTTCCTAGAGAACACAAAAAGCTGCAAACCGGTGAAGCCCGACACACCATTGACTGACTGATCAATTTGTGCAGGTATAAAATGAGAAAAAAACAGCTGTTCCGTTTTAGCTTTCGCCCACATTTCTGAGGAGGCTGTTCATCTGCGGACTAGTGCAACATAGGACCGCTATTACATAAAAGTCAGTCTTGACAAATGTCTCTTCAGGACTAGTTTGACAGTTTGGAAAGTATGCGTCTGCACTTTCTTGTTCGATGAGAAGATTGAAACCACTCTCGTGCCGGTACCTTAAATATGTAGCTGTAGCCAGCAGCCGGTTAGCCTAGCTTAGCATAAAGTCTGGAAGCGGGGGGAAACAGCTAGCCTGGTTCTGTCCAAAGGTTACAAAATATGCCTACCAGCATCTAAAGTTCACTAATTAACCTGCTTTATCATGTTTGTCTCGGTTGGCAGTACCTCAGTCAGTAGGGAGCTGGGTTGGGAACCGGAGGATCGCTGGTTCAAGTTCCCTTACGGACCAAAGTACAGAGTGTGGACTGGGGAACTGGAGAGGTGCTTTTGAGCAAGGCACCAACCTCCCCCCCCCCCCCCCCCTCCCCCCCCAAAGCTGCTCGGGGCGCCTGTCCAGCAGTCGCAGCCCCCTCACTCTATCTCTATCATCCCTTTGTCCTGAGCATGTGTGTATTTCAGGCTTGTGTGTAGTGTGTTCTAAAAGAGTTAATTAGTGTATCAGTCAGTAACATAAATATAAAATAAAAATAATCCTACCTAATAGGTAGAAAAACAACAATTCATGAACTGTTCATGAACCATAATACTTTTTTCCTCTAGTTGGTTTACTCAGAGGCTTCTCACAGGAAGGTATGGAAGGGACATGAAGGGAAGAGATGGAACATGTCTGATAGACTTCTTGTGATTATCAAGGCAATTGGAAAATAAGTAAAGCATGACAGACAGAAATGAAAAGGGTGGGCCGAGAGAGCTGCGTTCGTGTGATGACGGCAGGAGACAGCTCTCACTCGCTATCTCCCTCTCTTCTCTCTTCATGGCTGACCAAGCGTGACTGTCTCCTGCTCTCTGACTCCCACTGCCTTCCTTTTCACTGCCACGGCTACATCTGACTCTCACCTCCACATGAAGATATCTGCCCCCTTTTTCTCTTCCCCTCACAGCTTCTATTTCAGCCTCTCGGCTGCTTCCCTCCCTCCCTGCTTTTATCGCCGTCTCTTTCCAAACTGAGGTTACACAGTTCTTAAAGGGCAACATCAAGCATTCGGTCCTCTGGTTTTTGTCTATCTCTCCTGCTAATACTTGATAATAATTCAAACAGACTCAATGCTGTAAACAACTGCTTTGATTCAAAGCGGCGCGTTTCTCAGAATGACAGTTTGTCTCGACAGTTACTGTCCAGATTGGTCCTCGCCACTCCGGAGGTACAATGCAGAACAAACTAATCTGCTGCTCTAATGTCCGTGGGATTCGACCGTAGCGTAATAGTGCATTCCGTTTGTACTCGGCGGTCGGAATTTCCGAGGTTAAAGTCGGAAACACGCCCCCTGAACTCAGATTTCCGAGTTGGGAAGTCGGACAACCTCGCAGTATCCCGAGCACAAAATCCAACATGGCTGCTCCATGCTTCAACAGTAGTGAATATGTAGTGACATACAGTTTATCAGCACTTTTTACTAGGGGTGTTGAATCATTGCATCGATGCATCGAGATGCGGACCTGGACGATTCTGTATCGATGCAGTGACAGACCATAATCGATTATTGCCTACTGATGTTACTTGTTGATTTTCCGGTGGCTGCTTTTTTTGTTTTTGCCTTTTGCCTCTTAATGTCTGCTGTGTTCAGACTCCGCTACATTTAGGAAGTGTCCTTTTTAAGAGCAGATACAATAAAAGGTGAGTTCATATATATCTGACTGCTTGAGTTAGTTGATGAAAACCATTGTGTAGCAATATATATTAATATGGAGGAGGTGACGCATCGTGATGTATCGTGATATTGAATCAATTTGAATCGTTGACAGGATAATCGTAGTCGAATCGTGACACCAGTGAAGATTCACACCCCTACTTATTACCCCGAAAAAATGCCCCCATAAGTTGTTTGTTCAAGCCGTAATTATTTGCCGTGGCGGCGCCCTCATAGTAATTAAGACAGGACCAAAGCAGGAAGTAAGTAAAAGTATAAGAGCGCCATCGTCTGCATAAGGAGATAGGTCGGGGTGGGGGATGGGTCAAACAAACACAGGACTTTCACCCAGAAAAACTACTTAGTTTAGAAAAAGATCGTGGTTTGGATTAAAATCATGGACATTTGTGACAATACTTCACTTCCGGTTACCCATGTGACGAAGAACGTGACGTAGTTCTGTAAAGTTAAAGAAAAACTCACAGTGTTGTTACGCTGTTTGAATGCACAAAAACCAGCGTAATGTGTTGTTATCAACTGCTAACAATGGCTAACCTGGCTAGAGCTAAACCCCACAATGAAAAATCCGACGTGTAAATGGGACGAGGTCAACTCGGAGGTGTGACGTCATTCTCAGCTCCGGCTTCCGAGTTCCCGAGGTAAATGGAACGCACTATAAAACCGAGGGAGTGTCAGATTAACAATGCCACTGTTGGAGAAGTGTATCGTCTACGATTTTCTCTCTCCTCTCTCCTCTCTCCAGGACCCAATACTTATGACGACGCAGCAGCTTACATCCAAGCACAGTTTGAGAGTAAGAATCGCTCTCCAAATAAGGAAATCTACTGTCACTTGACCTGCGCCACGGATACAGGAAACATCCAGGTGGTGTTTGACGCCGTGACCGACATCATCATCGCCAACAACCTCCGAGGGTGCGGCTTGTACTGAGCACTGCCACACACCCCCGTAATGTCCATCCCCTTTGTCCCCTCTTCTCTCTCACCCCTCCTTTCCTCTCCCCCCACCTCGTTCCGGTTCCTTTGACACTGCTGTGGAAATGATGATGGTGATGATGACGATTCTGCTGATTATTTAAAGAAAAAAGGAAGAAAAATGCAACTAGGTACATATTATTAATGAGGATAATTAAAAAAAAAGAAAGAATAGGCATACATACGTATATAATATAATGTTTTTAGTTCTTTTCTTGCTCCGACTTGTCCTGATGTTCCTGGCCTGCTGCCAAGCAAACAGATTTGTTTTAGTAGAAAATACGAAACCCTGCCGCCTTGAAACCTTCTTGAACAAAGTCCATGAAAGCGTCCGTTCCCCGTCCTCCTCTCTTTTTCTTTCTCAGCTGTGTCTTATGGTGTTTGTTTTTAATTATTCCTATGAACATGACTTCTGTTTTATTTTTGTTGATCGTGTGTATATTTATTTACATATCAGTCTGTACACTGATTTTTATTCACATTTTGCCTCACCTTGACACCTTTTATTTGTGTATTATTTTGTTAGTGTTTTTTTTTTTTTTTTTTTTTTTTTTTGGGCTATATTAGTGATTATGTAATAACAATCGTTTGTGGAAATATGTGAAAATGTTGATAGCACTAGAAAACACCGGACAGGTCGGCGAAAACCTTAAAAAGAAAACCTCTCGAGACCTGCTGAAACTGACAAACACTGATTTTAACATTAGTCTTTTGTTTACATTGGCCAAGACATTTTAAAGATGTCTGTTGTCAATTTCCTTCTTTTTTTTCCCATTTTTTTTAAGCAAGTATCATTTTACTTCCCCGCAATCCGGTTTTCAGCGACAGGAAGCGAGGCTTCCCGTTTGCCCAACTCGGCCTTAGCCATTCGCCAACAGCCGGTCGTGGCCGAGCCTGAGCGCCAATAGGAAATGTGCTAAATGTCCGATCAGTGCCATGAAAAAAGAGGTACTGTACTGTAGATAGCTACGCTTTTAGTCCACAACGTTATAACTCTACCTTCCTCACTGTTATAACCTCTAGACCTACTAACATTCTCCATGTAGGGAAACTCACTCCTGGGTTGATAATGGTTGATTAATTTATTAATTTATTTATTGATTGATCTCCTGTACTACACATACTGTACCTCTCTTTCTCTCTCTCTCTCTCTCTCTCTCTCTCTCTCTCTCTCTCTCTTCATTGACACACCACCACCATGCCTTTACTTCTCTCACCTCCATCCATCTCTCTTTCTTTTCGCATGGCGCCCTGCCGTCCTCATTTCGGGGTCATAGGGCCCCTTGCTTTCTTTCCAACCCTTCTCTCCCCTCCCTCTCTCTTCTCTTTCTTCCTCCTAAAGCCCTGACACAGATAGCATGAGATACTCAAGCCTTTGTATAAAGAGACCAGTTAATTCATAAAACGTAAAAAAAAAAAAAAAAAAAAAAATCTTCACGTAGATACTGTTGAGATAATAATAAATAAATAAAAATAATTTTATTAAAAATAGCAAAAGATGAATAAAAAACGATGGGGGAAAAAAAATAACAAAAAAACAACAAAAAAAGAGCCGAGAAGACAGATGGTCCTGAATTGGACGGGGGCGGGGTCAAATGAAAGAAAACAAAATGTGAGCGTCAAAGTTTCAAAGGGTTGAAAGGTCTTGTGGGATGCTTGGAAGAAGAAGTGTAGATTTAGGGATTCTTGTAGTAACGCGTAGAATACAAACAGTCAGAGAAGGACAAAAACTCTACACCTATAATAATAATAATAATAATAATAATAATAATAATAATAAAAAAAAACAACGAACGTGGGTATTACAACGTCAACAACAGCAACGATCATTATGATCATGTAATATTCGTAAAAGATAATCTTTCTTGTGCTTTGTAGCTACGAAACATTTTTTCTCTCTCTATATCTCCCCTATTTTTAAAATAAAGATGTTTTGCAAAGGGTTCCGGTTTGACAAGCGAGCTCGTTTGGAACCATGACGATCTCCGACTGCCCCGTGTTGTTGTAATGCTCTGAAACTGTGCGCCACCCCCCTCTCCTTTTACCGTTCTGCCTGTTTCCCTGCATCAGAACCGTGTCCTCACTTTAGCCTGACTCGGAACGATTAAATATAATATTATAAACAATATCTATTTTTTATTATTTCAGAAAAAGAAAAAAAATGAACCACTTTTTTTGGGGGAGAGCACGTTTCTCGCTGTGTCCGCTAGTTAGGGACGCCGCATGTTCGCACATCAACGCTGTAAAAAGTCATGCTCTTTTCTTCTTCTGTCTCTTTTCAGTTTGACACACCTTCCAGGTCTACAATGAAAAGCACAGTTCTCACATCACACACACACACACACACAAAAACACACATAATAAGTAGATTTGGAAATTTGTTATCTGTCCCTACCTAATCTATGTTGCCCCTCATCCATCTATCTATATAGGCCTCTCTTTCTTACCTTCTTGATTTCTTGTTTTGAAAAGAGAAAACAACTGTGTATAATGACACGCTATACCTGTTTCTTTGGCATTTTGTTCCTGTTACCTTCATTATTTAGTTTTTTCCTCTTTGTTCTGTTCTTTACCCAGTGAATTATTTTACTGTGCAGCTTTCTCTCTCTCTCTCTCTCTCTCTCTCTCTCTCTCTCTCTCTCTCTCTCTCTCTCTCTCTCTCTCGCTCCCCCCCTCTACTCCTCTTTAGTGAATGGGTGTTATTTCATGTGGGATGTCCGTGCTGGAAAAACCAATCGAATGTAGTGTTTACATTAAAAAGCCACTGTTTTCATGACTACAAAAAAACCTCTTCTTGGCTCTGAGTCATTCCATTTCAATGTGTCTGTATTTTTTACCTTTAGGCTTTGAGGAAACTGCTGCCAAGCAGTGTCACACGTTGAGTCACAATGCAATACACCCTACCTACATGAATATGTAGAGCAATATTTGTGAAATCTCCAGACTTAAAGTAAAGGGTGTCTTGAGATATATGACCAGAAATTATTTTTCATTTTCTGTTGACTGCAGTGCTGTCGTACTTCAGCCCGGAGACGTTTTTCTATTGTCTAGGACTTGGCCATTGGAATTACCAAATACTCTAGTTTGTCTCGACCACTAAGTAACTCCCCCCTCCCTCCTAAACAAAACCATAGATGAAGCTGCACTTGTTCAGAAAACAGGTATTGGTGTAATTCAAAATCCATTGACATTGGTTGCCTGGTATACACCTGTCATCTACCTCAATCATCAGGCATCAATCATTTTCATTTTGGCCACAGACACTATGTCAGCGAGCACTTTGTACTATGGATTCTGAATGACAAGTAATACGTTCAAGAATGGGAACATATCAATTATATGTCACTGCAGTCACAGAGGGAGACAAAACTTCCGATTAAGTTTGTAAAATATACCAGGCTGACCCAAGTAACTTTTCAGCGACCAGTATAGTTGCCCAGACATAATGTAGCCTATTGTTACATCTCAGCTCTTGCATCATCCTAAATGTGCACTGGGCTTTTTTCTTCACAGTGATGGATTTCTTTTATATTTTTAACACCTTTTATTAAAAGTCACAGTTTTTCATACCGTCTGGAATATAGTGAGCCTATTGAGCCCAGGAGATTTGACTAATCTTCAGTTCATGTGATTGCATGTTAAAATTGTCATTCTCATCAGCTGTGATAACATTTTACTCACCAGCCATTTGTATTGCTGATTGGAGAGGCAGCAACAACACTAGATGCTGCTTTTCAATCAATTATCCAAACTCACATTCAACTAGGCAAATTTGTACCCGTGCTGGCGGTGTTTGTTGGCCCACCTCTTTGATTCAGACTGAAATATCTCATATCTCGAGCTGTTGGATGGATTGCAAATACATTTGGTCGAGACACTCATAGTCCCCAGACAATGTATCTTAATGACTTTGGTGAACCCCAGACTTTGTCACCATAAGGTTGACATTTTGGGATTTGAGTTAAAAATCTCAACAACTTTTGGAGCGATTGCTATGAGGTTCGTACAGACAATAATGTTCTTCACTAGATGAACTGTAATAACTTTGGTGATTCCTGTGACTTCATTCACTAACATCATCAGGTCAAAGTTTTAACTGTCCAATATTTTATTAACATGGTTCATGAGCAAATAACATGGATGTATTAGGGCACAGTCGCACATGCGCAAAATGAACATTGTGGATTGTCCGCCTCCCGTATACTTGCAGTTTATATGAGGAAAGGGGTGAATAAAACATTTCTTTCTGGTTGCAAAGTAGCCTGGTTGACACCAGACCCTTCTCAGTTGTAAGAGTGGGTCTGGGGAAGGTTCATTCACAGCCCATTTCCAAAGGGGCGTCACTAACAGACGCCGCTCAAATGCCTCTGGGCGCAATTGGATAGTCCTTCAACCAATCAGACCAACGATCCGGGTGACGTAGCAGCGACAGCAGCATCAACGGGTTGCTGTGCTTCGGTGGCCGTCATGTTGAATGTAAACAAAAAGGTGCTTGCCGTCGCTGAGCTATCGTCATCGTGTAAAGCCCGCCTCAACGGTTGTGATTGGTGCCTCGATTTGGAAAAATTGGAAATGGGCTTGAATGGGCTCTTGGCCAGACGGACTTGCAGAGCAAATCTCAAATTTGCCGGAAGTTCGTCAGGTTTTTCCCAGGCTAGTTGCAAAGCAAATTCATGTGGAGTTAAATTTTTGGTGAACTTTGACCAGCGAAGTCGCAGCCTCAACCAATGGCAACGTGTGGTTGACCCCGCTTGGCTGTCATTGGCTGTGGCTTTCTGAGTGAGCCCAGGTGGAGGAGACATTGATTGTTGCTGTTTCTAACCAGCCGGTATCACCTCGGCAGGCGATGGTCACCCGTCTGCATTTGTGCATGTGTGACGGTGCCTTTAAGAGAGCTGGCTACAGTGCGGCCACTTAGCCTTGCTTTTAAATTGTCCCACTGGCCACAGTATTGCAATGAAAAAATCCCCTGTGGCTGAAATAGCATTTTCCCATTGACTTATTTTAAAAGAGATATCTGTAAAATTGTTGACTGGAGACCTTTATATTGGTAAAACTTTTCTAGAGCCTAGAAAAGCAATTTTTATTTCCGTGACGTCATTCCAATGTGAAGCCTCTGGGCCGACCAGAAACACGTGGGTGGGTCCAGCGAGGGAAACACTAATGTACATACGTGCAGTAGGCCGCACAATGCAGAGACAAACCCAGAAGCTAGTAAACATTTTTGGCTTATGCGCTCAACAAGCAATTTTGTGTGTGTGTGTGTGTGACGAGAAAACTGTGTTTTAATGTAATAAGTAATATCTCCAGATCAATACAGTGTAGATACTTTTTTCTGTTTAGAAGAAGAGAAATGCGCCGTTTCAACGAGGTCCTCTAACAATATTAGTGTTTTTGTAAAATAAATAAATAATTATTAATCCAAAAATAAACTCAAGTAATCTCTCCTTTGCTTCGCGACCCAGGCACTCGCCATGTTTTTACAAGTGCTTCAGTGCCTTTGTAGCCCTTACAGAAGCCTAGTAATCCAGCCTGAAACTTCAGTGACTTTCTGAGACTTTGCACGAATAATTCCAGAGCGATAAATCCACGATTGAATAGCTATTTGCTGTATTTAGTCATCTTTTAGTATCAAAAGCCGATGTATTCGCGTTAGCCAGTGCCATCTTGGATTGTGACACCTTGACTGACAGCTGTGTAGGCCAATCACATGAAGTCATTTCAGGATTGTGTGTGTGCGTGCGTGCGTGCGTGCGTGCACATGTGGTTTGATGTGGTTAGGGGGTGTCGCACAACATTATGTAATAAAATGTCAATATGTAATACATTTCTCTGCATCTTGTAATGAATTATTACATAATGCGGCGGTTCTTACCAAATTCAGGGGTTGCGTCCACGCTGAAGTACAGTTCTGGCTTTGGCCGCGGGAACAGTGAGGGTACTGCACCTTGCTTCAACGCAGCATAATAACTCCTGAAAATAATCAAAGTATGTCCATCTCGCAAATGTAGAATCAGTCTCTGCAGTCATCTCAACCATCGAATTCTGGCAACAGGAGTTAACACGCAGACTTTTTTTTTTCTCTGGTGCCAAAACAAAACACCACTTAATTTCGAGTTAAAATTAGTTGTAATTCGCGTTACTGAGATTGTAACAGGTATAATATTACAGAAATGTTATTAGTAATACATTGTATTACTGCGTTACAGCAAAAAAGGAATACATGACTGTAATTTCATTACTTTTGTAACATGTTACTCCCAACACTTACTGATGTTTACCAAATGGTGTAGTCCGGCGACTTTCGTGCACAGAAGCGAGTGATGCATTTTACATCATCGCTGAGAAAGGAAAACAGCAGCGCACAGCTTTGGAGACGAAGAGGGCATAAAAAATGACAAGATAATTACATCTTCTGAAGAGTCCATCATGTTGTTTTAATCCTCCTTGATTTGACAGGTTAAACACTACTGGAAACTGCGTGGAGGAGGGGTGGTGCACAATCACCGAAGGCTTGCATCATGTGGATGTTTTGTTATGATTACTTGCGACAGAAACTATACACTATAGCTTTAACTTAGGTTGAAGATCAAAATGGCCTACCTCCTCTAGCCTAGAAATCTAGACCACCCTAGCGGCAGCAAATGTAATTCGCAGCCAGGGTCAGTCTAGCAACTCTCCGTTGGCTTGCGAGCTGGAAAAGACTAACTCCAGCCGGGCCAATCACATCGTGTATAGAGTTGATGGGCGGGCTTGACATAATGACAGCACAGTTACAACGTTTCCGCGTGAATTCCCTGCCACTTGAAAGAAGATGGCTGCTGCTGCTGGTGAACAGCGGCCTTTTGAATCGGCTTTGGCCGCGACTCTGGAAGACTTGGAGTTAAGCTTTTCTTTGAGAAAAGAACAAAGAACGGCACTGAAGTCATTCTTAAAAAAGGAAGATGTGTTCAGAGTTTTGCCGACCGGATACCTTCTTCGTTGCTCTGGTTGGTTGTAGCGTTATCCTATTGCGTGCAGAGGGAATTTGAAAGACAACTGTTTATCCCGCCTCTCGGATTGAGCCCTGCCAATAGTGAGTTCCCAGACCCAACATCTTGATGTGGGTCTGGCTTGTCAGGCTATACCTCCTCTATAAATGTAATTAAAAGTACCGTAGCTCATTCTGTCAGGTGGGAAATATGTATGAGAATGGCCTGCCTCTTCTAAAAATGTACTTTAAAGTAGGGGTATCTAATTCTGTCAGGTCGGAAATACAGTATCTATTAGAATGGGCTAAGTCCTCTATAAATGTAATTAAAAGTAGGATAGCTCATTCTGTAAGGTAGTTAATATCTATTAGAATGGCCTACGTCCTCTATAAATGTAATTAAAAGTAGGACAGCTCATTCTGTCAGGTGGGAAATATCTATCAGAATTACCTACCTCCTCCATAAATGTAGTTTAAAGTAGTGTAGCTCATTCTCTTAGGTGGGTAATAATTATCAAAATGGCCTACTTCCTCTATAAATGTAGGTCAACGGTAGTGGAGCTGGTTCTGAAAATATCTACCAGAATGGCCTACCTCCTCTATATATGTAGTTAAAGTACTTTCTCTATAGATGTAGTTTAAAGTAGTGTAACTCTTTCGACAGGCGGATAATATTCATCAGAATGGCATACCTCCTCTAAAAATGTAGTTAAAAATAGGGTAGCTCATTCTGCCAGGTGGAAAATTACCAGAATGGCATACCTCCTCTGTAAATGTAGTGTAATGTAGGGTAGCTCCTTCTGCCAGGTGGGAAATATCTATCAAAAAGGTCTACCCCCTATATAAATGTAGTTAAAAGTAGGGTAGGTTATTCTGCCAGGTGGGAAATATCTATCAGAATGGCCTTTCACCTCCATAAGTATTGTAACCCATTCCAGCAGGTGGGAAATATCCATTATAATGGCCTACTTTCTGTAAAAAAAAAATAGTTTAAAGGCAGCAGGCACCCGCAAAAACCTGACAGGATATTAGAAGAGGAAGTTCAGTTGCAATCTGGTTTGAAGAGATTAGGTTACAGTTACAAGAGTAATAATATAAGATAAGCCTTTATTTAAAGGTCCCATGGCATGAAAATTTCACTTTATGAGGTTTTTTAACATTAATATGCGTTCCCCCAGCCTGCCTCTGGTCCCCCAGTGGCTAGAAATGGTGATAGGTGTAAACCAAGCCCTGGGTAACCTGCTCTGCCTTTGAGAAAATGAAAGCTGAGATGGGCTGATCTGGAATCTTCTCCTTATGAGCTCATAAGGGGAAAGGTTACCTCCCCTTTCTCTGCTTTGCCCACCCAGAGAATTTGGCCCACCCATGAGAAAGAGAGAGACATTATGGCTTTCAAACGAGCAAAGTGGCAGTTGGTCAAGGCTACACCCCCACTCTCCACCTTGCCCCCCCCCCCCCCTCTCTCCTCCTCAATAGCTACAGACACAGAAATGGCACATCCTAAGGAAAGCTCATTGTGGGACTGGCTCTAGTGGCTGTAATTCTGCACCAAGGCTGAATTTAGGGAAAGAGACTTCAGATACAGTATTAGGGGACCACTAAGGTCTATATAAAAGAGACTTCAGATACAGTATTAGGGGAACACTAAGGTCTATATAAAAGAGACTTCAGATACAGTATTAGGGGACCACTAAGGCCTATATAAAAGCATCCAAAAAGCACCATGTTATGGGACCTTTAATGGCTGTTTTGTATTAATAAAGATGTGTCTTTCTGTTGCATTTCAGGATTTTTCCTTGTAATGAACTGAAATTCAACACCGTAGAAATACATGCAGATAAAGAAGGTATCGTGAGATTGTGATGTGGATGTTATAAAGACTTAAAGATCTTCCTGTCCCTCTCATTTATACATACCCATCCCAAGCAGAGGAACATAAAAAGGACTGCCCCGTGCAGTAAATCAAGCCAACTTATTTGCTCTCTGCTGACTGCCCTTCTCTCTCTCTCTCTCTCTCTCTCTCTCTCTCTCTCTCTCTCTCTCTCTCTCTCTCTCTCTCTCTCTCTCTCTCTCTCTCTCTCTCTCTCTCTCTCTCTCTCTCTCTCTCTCTCTCTCTCTCTCTCTCTCAAGTGGAACAGGTGACCCACCTTGTGGTGAGAAGAGGGCACTGCACCACCACGCCCATAATGCTGCTAAATGCAGGACAGGCAGCCAACTACATGTGTTGACTGATGATGATAACACAAACTGAGTATCCAGTCACTGCTTAGTGCCTCCTGATCTTATGTTATTTTCAGTCATCTATTTTTTTCTCTTACTCTTGAAAGTGTGTCTCACACACACACACACATACGCATGCACGCACGCACACACGCACGCACACACACACTCACACACACACCAAAAATATATTTATAGTGCTCTAGCACCAGTCTGTCTGTTGCTAGGATACCAGCCAGCTTTGAATTCTCAGACAAGCAGTTTAGCTTTGTTTACAAAAATGAGCATGTTCAGTATGGTTTGTCTGACTCACACACACACACACACACACACACGCACGCATGCACGCACACACACACACACACACACACACACACACACACACACACACACACACACACACACTTAAGTAAAATGGAGTCTGTGTCCACACTGCGGTATTACAGGGTCCTCTTGACCACTCACACTGAGCTGACAGTAACCATGAAAGAAAAATGCTGACAGTATATTTTTTCAGGGTCTCAAAGTCTCTGGTTGCTATGGTAACTACCATGGCTTCTCCGATGAATCCCCTCAGTAACAGAGGAAGGTGGCAGTGTGTAAACCACGAGGCTCCTCATGGGGAACAAAGCTGCCGTGTCGCCCTCTACTGGTCCAGAGCGAGCTCAGCAAGGAAGGCGACAGGAAGGAAAGAAATGTGTTATAAATCCCAAACTACAATAAAACATTCATCATTTAACATGCAGTAAAGAAACAATATTTATTCATATTTAATTGATGGTAAGTGCTTGTTAGTTTATAGTGTTTTCGCCATTGCTTTTGCTTTATCAAATGGACTCTATTTAAAAATCTTAATTCAATCAAATTTGTTTTAATCCAAATCCTAGTTAATCTGCTCAACACAGCTGTTCTCTTTTCTGTGTGTAGTTAGATGGCCAGGAAGAATTATTCTATGTGCCAATAGGTGGTTAGTTTTGACAACAATCAAGTTTTATTCATGCTTTATAAATCTGTGTTACAAATATAGCACAGTGACATGGCCACAAGTAACTAGCTGTGACAGTCTGATTCACATGGTGCATAGACATGCTGGACTTCAGGTGTGTACGGGCAGCATTAGCCCTAGTATGTGCCTCTCTATCTATATAATATCCCCACATTTGAGTCTTAGAGCTAAGTATCAGATTTTCTGAAAAGAAAATGTATAGGCTACTGTACCCTGCAAACAACAAGAACAATGAGATATGTAATTTCTGACTACTGTGATGAGCAACTTCAGAAATCTTTTTTTCATGCAACAGACGGAATATTTTTTCATCTAGCTGGTTTAAGGAGGATTTAGAGCAACATTATGTAGACTTTATTTGTGATTCGGCGCCCCTACAGTTTCAGAATGCAATTCACCTGTACACCTCTGTCGTAAACATACACAGCTGTGCACATGCATTTGTTATGATCACATTACTTGTAATCAAAAACTAGCGAATCGCTTTGCTAACACAGCCAAACATCAAGCAAGTGCAACAACACAAGATATAGCATCCCAGCTTATATTAGTTAACGTTACTAGTCCAACAGCAAGATGGCCAGCTCTAGTTTATCTTGCAGCCTTTGTTTTGCGAAGGTCTCGACAACAACTAAAAGCCAGTCCTTAAAGGCTGCTCACCCCGGTTCTGTTGCCCGCTCGCTCGGCTCCGGTTCTGGAACAACACCGGAGTAGCATCCCAACCATTATATATACCATATGTGTAGCGAGTCGACCGTTCTCTGGGATATGTTTTCATGCTAATCAATGTGTCTCTAGCTTGAAACAAGCTACTGCAAACCGGTGATTAGCTTATAACGCTAACCTTTGGGGCAAAGGGTAAATTGCTATTTCTACACCACGAACAAGGCTCAAAATAGCACCACACTTCCACGGTAGCATAATGAGGGTCCAGTATTGAGACATTTTTAAGTGTACAGACAGTTTATTAAAAAGATCGATTATAAAGACTGTACCTTTCCATACAGGCAGGCGCCATCTTGGGAAAACAGTCATGACCATGCAACCATAGCGATTTACCCTCTGCCCCGAAAGCTAGCGTTAGCAGCTAATCACAGGTGTGCGGTATCTTGTTTCAAGTTAGAGACACATTCGATTAGCATGAAAACATATCCCAGAGAACGGTTGACTCAGTACACATATGTTATTAACCCCTAGGTTCATTTTGCGCCAGAATTGTCCTTTAATTGTAAAATATGTCAAATACAAATCCCTTTGAGACCATTCAAAACCAGATTAAAGTAATGTATAGTGAGACATGGAAATCAAACAGAGTCGCTGCTTATCCATCTTTCATTTTACCCTCACTTCACCAGGTTGAAGCCCCCATGCTTTGCTATATGCACCAGTGTCTTTTCCAATACTTCCACTGGAGGGCGTCAAATAGGCTACAAATAGTGGCCTGATGGTATAACATCTGGTCGAGATGAGCAAGTGGGGGATTTGTGTTTTTTACAATTTCAAGTTTGTTAATGACCTCAAAATGGGAACACCAAATATAACTCAATCCAATCATTGCTCTGTGATGCCAGATGGATATAATTGTACCACTGCACTACAATATGTTACAATGGGAAACAAACATCAAACTTTTACTCGATTGCTGTACATTTTCACATCATAGCTACTTGTGGCATGTGTGTGTGTGTGTGTGTGTGTGTGTGTGTGTGTGTGTGTGTGTGTGTGTGTGTGTGTGTGTGTGTGTGTGTGTGTGTGTGTGTGTGTGTGTGTGTGTGTGCGTGCGTGCGTGCGTGCGTGCGTGCGTGCGTGCGTGCGTGCGTGTGTTTATTTTTTGCACCCATGAGGAGGAGACCCCCACACACCCCACCGCTTTGTCTCTTCGGTGGGCAGACAGTCAGACAGACAAACAGACAGGCAGACAGACTGGCTGACCCTAACACTGTAACCGATATATTAAAATACTGGACCATGTGCCATTCCAAATTCGTCTTTCAGCCACGGGATCCCACCGTCTGACCAAAAATAAACACACACATCCAGGCGTCTCCCCTGGTCTATACTGTACTCCTGTGTGTGTGTGTGTGTGTGTGTGTGTGTGTGTGTGTGTGTGTGTGTGTGTGTGTGTGTGTGTGTGTGTGTGTGTGTGTGTGTGTGTGTGTGTGTGTGTGGTGATATCACAGTTTGAGGTAAAGGGATGTCTGGGTGAGGAAGGAGGTTGATTCTCAGTCGCTGATGTAACCAGTTGTTTCACAATGAGCCAACGTACAGCTCCCTTTATGGAGGCACCTGGTAATCCTGTCTGTTGCTAGTCTCGCATAGACCAGACCTCCACATCGCTTTTGAGTAAGGTCTGGCTATATCACAAAAACGCCCTGGGTTGTTTGCATTTCTTTGAACCAATCACAATCGTCTTGCACTCGCACTAAGCTCTGGATGCAGCGACGGTGGCTTTGCAAAATAGTCTTGGGAAGGAACTTTTCTTTTTTATATAATTTTTTGGGGCTTTTTCCACCTTAATTTGATAGGACAGCAAGGTGAGAAAGAGGGGGAAGACATACAGGAAATTGTCACAGGTCAGATTCAAAACCTGGACCTCTGCGTTGAGGCATAAACCTCTCAGTAGATGTGCGCCTGTTCTACCACTGAACCAACCCGGCCACAGGAACTTGTTTTAGTGGAACATTTGCACCCCGCAAAAGAAAATGCCGCATACAATATTAAATGAAGTTAACTGTTCACACAATATAGTGACGTATGCTATTTAAATCAGATGGATACATGGTTAAACGTTTTTTTGCTCTTACCAGTGTATATTTCGTCCACAGCAATCCCTGCCAATCAGTCCCAAAACATCCCAGTTAGAGAGAACATGCCGTAAACATATTCTTTGTAAATCTTTACAATAATTTCACGGAAAGAACCAAGCAGGCCTGCCTTGTTGCACAATCCCACTTTTTTTCAAAACTTGCCATTTTTAGTGTGTAGCTTGATAGCTCGAAGTTTGTTGTTGTTTCTCCGAAGACAACAGAGTTTGAGAACGGCAACACACAGAGAGCGGAAGCTGAGGGATATGATTTCAGGCAATTATCCTGGAAATGTACTTCCGTTGATCCAGACTAGTTTGTTGCTAATGGTCATTTCATTCAAAGCAGAGTTAATGACTCTGTAGCTGCTGTGTGTGGGGCCACACACCCTGCTGAACTGTTACTGATCCTCAATACGCCTCATAACAGACACTTAAACAGTTTAATTTCTCTGTATGCTGCTTTATCGGCAGCATAGGAAAGCAGAAATTTTGTCTTCCAAGTGCTGCCAAATACGGAAAATAAAACATTCTTTGTGTAGAGAAAGAGGTTGATAAAAAAGATTGTATGACAGTGAGAATAAGACATAGTTGAGAAGTTGTATTGATAGACTAAAAAATCCCTCATGCATGATGTATTTGCTCCTTTAGAGCATAAGTTTTGCAGAAATTGAGTCAAATGGCAGTTTCCTTTCTTGGTTTCTCTGTCAGAGTTACAGACAGTGGAGAAACTTGCAAACATCTCATTTCTGCACTACAGTGGGTTTGAACATTATTAAAGAGGAAGCGATAACAACCAGGTATCCGCACACAGGGAGAGTGACAGATGACAAGTCACTTTGTTCCTATTCTTGCTCAATCTCCTTTTTGAACACACAGCATCTTTACTCTCCCCCTCTGTACACACACACACACACACACACACACACACACACACACACACACACACACACACACACACACACACACACACACACACACACACACATATACTCTGAATGTCCCAAGTCAGCTGTTACTGTAGCATCATTAGCTTTTCTGTGTTCCTGCGTTATTGATGCATTTTAAATATTTATTAGGCCACTTCCACAGCAGCAGAAGCATCATCTCCTAAACTAGGAGGAACAACCGGGACAAATCTATGTGATGTATCTGATATAGGACAGCTTTTCTCTTTCTCTGTCTCTGTCTTAAGGAACTTCTAGGGCCATTTAATGTACACAAGATGGAAAATAAAGTACAATCTAGATTTTGTTTTTGGGTCTCTGTTCAGCTGTGCTGCTACTTTACTGTAGCTTTGTCCATGCTTTAACCAAAATCAATGAAATGTCTGTAACTGGTAAGTAAAATTTGACTGCTGGTACATCAAAATTAATTTTAAACTAATAAACAACATAAAATATGGCAGCCACTGCTGATGATATCAGGTGTAATTGTGCCCCTCATTTGGTAATTTTAGTTTAGTTTGAACTTCAGGGAGAGATTAACCTTCATGCTGCTCCTTTTCCTTTTGATTCATTGTTTCTAACAGTTATTTAAATTATTAAAAATATACAGTATATTTAAAAAAGTAATACTTTTATTAACATAAAATATGCAACAATGGCTGCAACTAATAATTATTTTAATTATTGATTCATTAATTAATCATTTAGACTAAAAGATAGTGAAAGACTATGTCCCAGAGATGAAGGTGAAGAAATGCCAATAAACCAGAGCACGTTTTTCTCCCATCTAGTAAGGCTGTGTAGACTAGCCAGACCCTCCTCTGCAGCACTGTTGAGGAAGGTCTGGCAATGTAAGACTAGTCAGGCTGTACCCTACCTATATGTACAATGTTAGGTTAAGTTAAATGCTAATGCCCAAATGCTAACATGCTCACAATAACAATGCTAAAGTTTTAATGTTTTGCAGGTTGAAACTGAATGTATAAACCCAGTTGGACAAATGGAAATGTTGACCTCATGGCAGGGGCAGGGGGCTACAGATACAGTGCCTTGCAAAAGTGTTAACCCCCCTGCTAAATCAATAATTTCATTAGCCGATTATCTCTGAGCTAGCTACGGAACAACAACGTCAGCTAACGTTTTTTTGACACTATTGACACGATGGAACTAAACCTGACGCTTCATAAGTCACGGTAATACCGACCAATTTGACACAATGTTCTAACGTTCAGCAATTTTTCTTGCCTACGTTTCATTTTGGGTTCTAATCTGTGCCATGAAATGACCAACTTCTTCTCTGGGGACTACCAACGTTAAACTCCACAACCGCACTCCTGCTCTCTCTCTGACAGATTAGACAGAGACTCAGCCAATGGCAGGAGTCTGGCACAACCTCCTCTGATTGGCCAAAACTACGTTTCTGTTAACCCTTTCTTTGACTGGTGTATGGCATCGGCGACAGACACACAGGATATTAAACCTGTTTCAAGCCCCTTGAACCTGTAATTGTTTGTCCTCTGTCACTAACAGACAAGTTGAAGCACCAAAATTGATTTTAAAAAAAGAAAAGTATTTTCTTTTCTTTTTAGGGGGGCTGAAATGAAATTTAGGGGGGGCTTGAGCCCCCCTTAAAAGGGTATAAAATCGCCAGTGCCTCATGGTAGCACTAAACGATTAGCCTAGAAATCTAGACGCACCCCAGCGGCAGCAAATGTAATCTCTGTTGGCTTGCAAGCTGGAAAAACCAACCTCTAGTCAGGCCAATCACATCGTGTATAGAGTCGTTGGGCGGGCTTAACATAATGACGGCAGAGTTGCAATGGTTCCGCGTGAATTCCCGGCTACTTGAAAACAAAGAAGATGGCTGCTGCTGCTGGTGAACAGCGGTCTTTTGAATCGGCTTTGGCCGCGACTCTGGAAGACTTGGAGTTAAGCTTTTCTTTGAGAAAAGAACAAAGAACGGCACTGAAGTCATTCTTAAAAAGGAAGATGTCTTCAGAGTTTTGCCGACCAGATATGGCAAAAGTTTAATCTTCGTTGCTCTGGTTGGTTGTAGCCCTATCCTATTGCGTGCAGAGGGAATTTCAAGGCCAACCGTTTATCCCGCCCCTCAGATTGAGTCCTGCCAATGGTGAGTTCCCAGACCCAACATCTTGGTGTGGGTCTGGCTTGTCAGGCTACTAAGCGATATGTCAGGATCACCAAAGGTATTATTATTCATTCTGTGGATGCATGTCTGTGCAAAGTTTCATGGCAAATAATCCCATATTTTTTAGGGATATGTCAGTCGAAAATGGCAGACTGACTGACTGCCAAAAATTGTCATGCCTAGAGCCACAATATTAGAGAGGGTATGAACATGAGAAAAGCTAAAGACACAACTTTTCCTAGCTTTTTTAAATGTCACATTTAGAGTTTATTTTTTACCTGATAGCACCAATATGAAGTTTGAAGTTTTTTGGCAAAGTGAATTTTCACTATAACTAATGGACTGTAAGGAGCCACTCAGCCACTCAACCTCCCATGTGCCAGTGTTATTCCAAAGCCCTCAGCCTGAAAAACATCAGCAGAGGAAATCTAACAGCCTTTCTGTGCAGCAATCCATCATTAATGTAATTTCGCTGACACAGACACTGCACATATTCACATCATTTAGGAGCCTGCGGTGCATTTGCTCTTTACGCTTGACTTACAGTAAATTAAGAAAGACAAAAAACATCAATGTTATACAGAGCAGAGAGGATCACTGTGGTTTCAGGAAGTTACAGACAGACAGACTGTTAACTGTTGAAAGATTTTGAGCCAGGAAGCAGCAGGAATTAGATGATATGAAATTCCACAAAACACCTAGTTAAGCAGAGGACGACCAGCAGCTCCACACTAAACAAGTGAACAATGAAAATGATTTACATTGTGGTGCCTTTTAATAGTAATGCTGTGATGCTGTATGAAGAGGAATCCGCCGACACTGTTCTTGATTATAAAAGGTTTCATTCTAATTCAAGATCAGCATCCTTTTAACAAACTCCTGCAGAGAGTTTGGAGAACAACCAACCCAATTCTTCCAATATGTCGTTCTGAAGTTCTGCAGTTAACACATGGTATATATACTGTGCATGTAGTGGGAGGGTGTATATATGAGTTGAGATAAAGGTCAACCACGAGTGTCCTATACATGGACTAGAAGATACAGAGTCTCTTTTGTTTTAGGGCCCTTTTCCTGTTATTCTCTTAGACTCCACATCTGTATCCTCCTCGAACTCTTTCCTTTATAGGGCCTCTCCTTCCCACCATGACTTCAGTAACACATTATTGTATGGAATACATTTGAATTAAAATATGCAGGCGTAATTAAACTTAAGTCAAAGTTGTAAATCATCAGATACTTCAACATCGTGGCTGTGGAGACTGCTGAAGCTGCTCAGTGTTATGGTTTTGGTATTTTGTCTTGTATTTTTGTTCATTTATGTTGCCTGGTTTAGTTATTTCTGTATGTGTTTGCATATTTTTTCTGTTCCCTGTTGTGTTGATCTGTCCTGTGTACTGTGGTCTGTGTATTTAGTTGTGTATTTCCCTGTTTATGTTCTGCTTCCTGTTTTATTTTGATGGTCTGTTTTCTGTCCTGTCATGTCTAGCTTTACTTTGTTTTCCTGCTTTTGTTGATTGTCCTGCCCCGCCCTGATGTGTTTCACCTGTTGTACCACCTGTCCCTCATTTGTTCATTACCTCTTGTATTTAACCCCCGTGTTCCCTTTGTCTCGTGTCAGATCATTTTGTATCCCCGTGCCGTCAGTTTGTGTATCTTTTTGTATACCGTTGCTGTTGTTTTTCTGTTTTCTCCCTGCCGGACGTTTTTCCAGTCTCTGTACTGCCTATTTTTGTTATATTAAACCCTTAAGTTCTACCACCTCCTGCCTGTCTGCCTCTCTCTGCGTTTGGGTCCTCCTTTCCCTGCTCACTGTCACAGCTCAGCATCCTTTCCTCCACTTCCTGTGGCTTTTAGAACAAAGAAGACTCAATAACAGTAAAAAAGACTTAAAAAGTGTAAACAGAATAAGTCACACAATGACAAGACACATCAGGATGAAACCTAAAGGTCTCCAAACTATACCTGAGTAATCAGGAATATATAATTTTTACTGTGATATCGATATATGTAGCTATATAATATATTTTCTGGAAAAGAAACAGTTTTTGGATAAAATGACCAGTCGAGAAGTATTTGTTAATACAAACCCATCCTAACAAATTTAAGGTACACATTGATTAAATTATACAAATTATTAATTGATACACATTGAGAAAATAATACAAATATCCATGTTTACCATATAGGGCAATGCTACCTAATAGCTACACATACTGTATGGCAAAATAGAATTCATCTCAAACTCATCTCAACTCAATGTATATATTGTCATATTACGAGACATATGTCCCACATTTGTCGTTTGTTCAAGCAGCAATTAAGACTCATATTTACGTTTATAGTGGTGGCGTCCTCTAGTGGCCTTAGTAATTATGACAGGAGCAAGCTAGACTGACATTTTACAATATAACTCTGAATTTAATCCAAATAAACTAAAGTTCAAATAAACCCCCAAAAATGAATTGAACTACTAAAATAAAATCTAACTACTATTAATACTACTACTACTCTAAATTAAACTTAATTTAAAGGTGCTCTAATCAATGTCATGCGTTTTTTAGGCTACAACATTTTTTGTCACATACAGCAAACATCTCCTCTATCTGCTAGCTGCCTGTCTCCTGAACACACTGTAAAAAAACGCGGTCTCTGTAGACAGCCCAGGCTCCACAAACGCCAACAAAAACAATCTGCGCCAACCTGCACCACCAAACATAACAAACAGAGTTCCAGCCAATAACCGACAAGAAGGATTTTGGGGTTGGGGGATTAGTGCGCGTGTACATGAAGGGGGGTGTGGGGAGTTGAGGAGAGAGAAGCGAAGGAAGTTAGTTAGAGAAGAGCTGTCCTAGACAACGACAACGACTAACGTTAGAATTATATTCCCTTGAATTCTGATATGCCCGACACACGAGCAAAAAGACTATGTTCCGATAAACAAATAGCAAAGAAGAGGGAAAAGGAGAAGGAACGCGCCTCCATTTTGTTTGACAATACTTTGAACGTCAACAAGAAGTGATATCCCCCCAACATTGCTTAAAGCACCTTTAAAATCAACTAAAATAGGCTAGACTAAAACTAAGATTAACTAAAGAAGCAAATAATGAAATTCAAACTAGAAATGTCAGAATCATTATTTTTTTTTGAAGTAGCTAAAAAAGTCTAAAGGAAACTTAATTTCACACTTGACTCGACCCTAAGGATGTGAGAAGAAACTTTAAAAACAAGATAACATGAACTAAAGTGAGCCGTGCTCAGTGTGCTGTGTGGAGATGAGACCAGACTGCGTGTCAGAACTATTCACCATGGCAACCACAGATCATCTGATTAATTAATGAACCTTTTACTGCATCACCAGCTACCGCTGTTAATCACTCACACACTGTTTGGCCTGCAGCTAACGCACACAAATGGCCACTTTGTGGCAGTAAAGTAGTGAGCTCAGTGTGTGTGTGATCCTCAGGCTTTGGCAGAAATCAATGGCATGGGTGCCATGAAAGGAATGTTTCTTTTCATAAAAAAAGAGGATTCAGAGCATATGCTGTAGCCTGGGGCCTCGTTTACACCCCTAAAACCCTTGTTAGGATGAAAAGCAATGATGAAAACATTTAGCTTTTCAGCCTGCACAGACACACCACGAGTAGGCCAGAAACATGTTTAGTTTTAGAAACTTTAAAGAATATCACGTCTCGATATTCTTACATGGAAATAGATATTACAAACACTGTAATCAAACACATCCTCAGTTCTCCTCTGCTAGGGTATGTGTTATTAAAGCACAATTATATGGGTTTCATTTTCTCTCTCCTTTTGTCTCAGGGGATCTTTGATACAAACATACATTGCACTGGCTATCTCCCCACACACACACACACACACACACACACACACACACACACACACACACACACACACACACACAGCCTCACAAACACCAACAAAAACAACAAAACATGTCACAACACAGAAGAACTGCAGGAGAATGCAGACACACACACACACACACACACACACACACACACACACACACACACACATTTCCAACCTGCAGGTTCTTGTTCATAGTTTAATTAAGATATGTGTGGGTGGAAATGAACCTCCAGTGGGAGTCTAATAGTCATAATTACTCTGTGTGTGTGTGTGTGTGTGTGTGCGTGTGTGTGTGTGTGTGTGTGTGTGTGTGTGTGTGTGTGTGTGTGTGTGTGCGTGTGTGTGCGTGTGTGTGTGTGTGTGTGTGTGTGTGTGTGTGTGTGTGTGTGTGTGTTTTGTGTTGACGGAGCTGTGCTACATTTCAGGGGCGTGTTTTTATCTGCCTGTTCATTGCTAAATCAAACATTCATTCCTCATTATGTTGCAAGTGCCAATATGTCTCGGCTGTAGTGCAGTAAATTTTAATTGTCTGCCGCTGAGTGTGTGACTGTGTGTGTGTGTGTGTGTGTGTGTGTGTGTGTGTGTGTGTGTGTGTGTGTGTGTGTGTGTGTGTGTGTGTGTGTGTGTGTGAAAAGAAAACTCACTTAGATGTGTTTTCCAAAGTTACAGTCGTTTTAGTACAAAATTCCATCTTTGTATATTGCTGTTTCTCCACCACAGCCCAGCTGAAACACACTGGGAGAATACAAAGAGGGCGTATTGCATTTAACAGACTGACTTTAGAAGATCTCAACTTGATGTCTCTAAATCTGCCTGCAGACGTCTGAAGATAGACTTGAAAAATGTGAACCTATCCTTTAAATGGTAACGCTTAAGTCAAGTCCACTACCCAAAGTAGTCTACAGTTTAATAATAAAGAAGGCAATGAACTATATTTGTTCAATCTAGGACATTCCTTAAATGTCAGTAGGCCTATAAAATGGTTTTGACTGATGTAGTGTTCACTGTCCTGGGGCAAAATGTTACCTTTAGAAACAGACAACTAAACATCTCACTACTTGTATTTCCCACGTGGCCTGATATAGTTTATCCATTCACTTAGTTAATCTCATTAGTTTGAAATATTCAGATACATTTCTGGAGGATTTTTTGGGATTATTGTAGGATTAATTTGGTCAGTCTGTTGTCCGCCTCACTCTTCAGCTCTCCACCTTTTAACTTCTCACATATGGATCCTATAACGTTTCTGCGGTCCAGGTCAGACGCATGCGCAGTGGCAGCCCCGAGTAGCGTGTGTATAGTAGTATTATTATTGTGAATGGAGGTGGGGGAGGGAGAGGAGGACGGGGCGGTATTTTGGGTGTACAGTCACAAGAGCGACTCGACGGAGCCAGGAAGTAGACGGTTGATGCGTTCAAGTACTTTCTGAATCGCCGTTTTTTTGGAAACTTTCGCAGCTCTGCTAGAACGACGCACCAAAGTGTTACGCAAAAAAACAGGATAAGGGGCTTTGTTGCTATATCAACAACAGCTGGAAACATGGACGGTAACAAACTGCTGTTTGTGCCGTTATCTTGTTGATACATGGTCCTAATGATAGTTTGTGCCATTTTTTTCATTTCTAGTTGTTGTTTTTTTTTTTTAAGTTTTAGCTATAAGGTTTTTTATTTGTTTTTTGTTTTTTGCTGAATCATGCTGAAACAGCCGCAACTTTTGATAGGTGGACATACAAATGTAAATCAGGCTACATGCCAGATATTCCCTCCTCTGCCACCAGAGCACAAACAGCTCTCTGCCATATGATTCCTGACTTTAATTAATGTTAACATCATGTTATGGGTTAGTCTTAGGCCTATCCTTTGTGTTTAGTTTAGTTTCGTTTTTATTTCCATTGATAGGCCTAGCCAATTTTTTTTTTTTTTGCGTGCTCATTTTACAGTTTGGGTCTTATTTAAAAAAAATGTTTTATGTGAAGCCCTTTGTGACTTTGTCTGTAAAAGGTGCTATACCAAATACACTTATTATTATTATTATTGTTATTTTGTGCATTTTTCGTGTACCAAATAATCGGCAGGCCTACCGGGGAGGAGCACTTGAAAGTTGCAGGTAGACCAGAGACACAGAGACAGACGGAGAGCGCTCGTTTGTTGCCACTTGAGCTTGAGATCACACGCTCGTCGAGAGAGAGAGAGAGAGAGAGAGAGAGAGAGAGAGAGAGAGAGAGAGAGAGAGAGAGAGAGAGGGAGGGAGAGAGAGAGAGAGAGAGAGAGAGAGAGAGATAGAGAGAGAGAGAGAGAGGGAGGGAGAGAGAGAGAGAGAGAGAGAGAGAGAGAGAGAGAGAGAGAGAGAGAGAGAGCCACGGTCGAATTGAGCTTTATCTATCGCGGTGGGTCACTCAATAAGAGCCATTTAGAGCCAGAGGCGACCAGGAGCGCGCAGGAGCCGCAGTCCAGAGGCAGACCATCAGTCAGAATCACAGAGTCCAGCAGCAGAGAGCACATTGCTCCACACACACACACACACACACACACACACACGAAAAAACACAGACACAGACACGGAAGAGAAGTGAGTGAAAGAAAGAGAGGCAGAGTGAGAGACGATCGGCGAGACGAACAGTTGAAGTTTTACTGTGCGGGATAAGAAAGAAAAGGCTGAAAAGTGAAAGCCAAGAGGCCGGGAAGTGTTGGTGAAGATGCCGCGGGTAGTCCCGGACCAGAGGAGCAAGTTTGAGAATGAGGAGTTTTTCCGCAAGTTGAGCAGGGAGTGTGAGGTGAGTCTGCTGGGTTCCTATACACTCTGACTGACTGGGTCCATTCTGTTAGACGGCGGAAATAAAGGCAGAAGAAGAGGCTCGTTAGTAGCTAGCCTACAGCATGCTGGCGGCTCCAAATATTTTAAGCTTCATTTAATTTAATTACTTTTGTGGTTGAACAAAAAAATTCAACAGTTAAATAAAATCCCCAAAAGAATGATACAAAATGAGAACAAGTGTGCAATGCGTTGTTTTAGGCTACTTGTGGGTACCTCTGGTCTTCATGAAAGTAATTTTTTTACTTAAGAGCCTACTTTTTTCCCTGTTTGAATAGATGATGTTTGTATTTTTGGATGAAGAGCGGAGACAAAGAATGACGCCTTTTGCTTTAAATCAAAATTCACGTGCCTTATCTTCAAATTACAGCAGCCATTCATTGTCAAACAGTGTTTTTTTCTTGTTGTTTTTTTAAATCAAACCCCATGACGTACACTCCGAGTTATAATCCTAATGTGAGTATGTAGTCTATATGGTGTTTAGGTTTGTGTTTTCTTCCCATTGTAGATTAAATATACTGGGTTCAGGGACCGGCCCCATGAAGAGAGACAAGCTCGCTTCCAGAACGCCTGCAGGGACGGACGGTCAGAAATAGTGAGTACAAAACTAAATATATTCTTTATTCTTTGTCTTTTCCTTGAAAAAGCAAGATGTGAATATAGTGCTATGTGCTTAAAAAATCTATCTATCTATCTATCTATCTATCTATCTATCTATCTATCTATCTATCTATCTATCTATCTATCTATCTATCTATCTATCTGTCTACCTGTCTATGTGTCTGTCTGTCTGTCTGTCTGTCTGTCTGTCTGTCTGTCTGTAATATGTAGGCCTATTTTGATGAATGAAACAACACACTGGCCTGTAAATTCAGTTTCAGGCTCCTGAATGAAACTAAGTAGTGAGCATTAATCTCAAGGCTGTCTCCATTTTAAAAGAAAAATAAACTGTTATTATGAGAACACTGAGATCAGTTGACTCTGTGCAGCAGTGCAGCGTAGATATGTGTGTGTGTGTGTGTGTGTGTGTGTGTGTGTGTGTGTGCGCGTGCTGATGTGTTGCTGTTTCCCTGCAAAGGGAAGTAGACGTGCTATCAGACATGCAGACCCACCAGGCTTAACTTCTCTCACAGGCTCATGACTTCTTCCCTCTATATCCTGCAGCTGCAGTCATCATCGACCTCAGCTTTGTTTGGTAGAAGCACACATTAACGCATGTTATTATCACACAGACACGTTATGGTTACAACACTGTTAGGGCTGTAATTTGGGGCCTAAAGTTCCTCACCTGAAGTTAATATCACCTGTCATGTCTAATTTTGGTATATACAGTAAACATGTAGGCTAGTGAATGAGTAAACAGAAAGATAGAAGCACATGCATGATGTCTAATAATGCAATTCCACACTGCTGTGAATACTACATATAAAAAAGGTTTCATCTTTGTTTTGAGTTGAAATATTGGCATCTACTTTGATAATTGATGAATCACTAATGTCATTTTTTTCTGCCAAAAATGCTTAGCATTCTGTGCTTTCAATTTTTTAATTGTGAGCATTTGCTGCTTTTTTTTGCGTTTTAGGAGATTTTGACAGGAATGTTGTACTAGGTTATTAGGACCAAACAATTATCGATGAAATAACCTGCAGATGAATCGATATTGAAAATAATAATTGTATAGTAGAGGTGCAACGATGAATCGATGAATCGATTAGTTGTCAACTATTAAATTAATCGCCTACTATTTTGATAATCGATTAATCGTTTGAGTCATTTTTTTATTAAAAGAAATAAGATTTCTCTGATTCCAGCTTGTTAAATGTGAATATCTTCTAGTTTCTTCTCTCCTTTGTGACAGTAAACAAAACAAGACATTTGAGGACGTCATCTTAGGCTTTTGGAAACACTGATCCACATTTTTCACCATGTTTTGACTTTTTTATAGATCAAACAACTAATCGATTAATCGAGAAAATAATCGACAGATTAATCGACTATGAAAATAATCGTTAGTTGCAGCCCTATTGTATAGCCCTATTTTTGTTTTGACATCTGCAGTGTTTTTCCCCATTGTTACTGACGAGCAGCCAGCGGATAGATAGTGTGTGGCATCAGAGTCTCCCTCCATTTCCAAACCACACTTCTCTCTAGCCGTCTCTTCAAATGCATCTGATCAGATGTCCAAATTTTAGTTGGATGCTTTTCAAAAGCAAATGGGCTGATGTGAGCTATTTTGTCTAATTAAACGATGACCTTGTCGCAACACCTTAGTGTAAATTTATGTCCATTACAAGTAAAAGTCCTGCAATCAAACTGTACTTATAACATAAACGTATACTTCCGAATTACCAGGCAAAATGGTCTCTGTCAGAATTGTATTATTATATTGTATTTTTTAGGGGTGTGCAAAAAATTCCATGACTTGATTTCAAAATCGATTCATAGAATTCCATGAATGCCAAATTTTTTTTTTATTGTATGTCTACTGCAATCACATGGGAAAAGTAACTACATTTACATACTGTTAATTGTTTTTTTAATTGAGAATCGTTTTTGAATCGAAAATCGATTTTGGATCGAATCTTGAGCCTAAACATCGATATCGAATCAAATCGTGACATTTTCTGAATCGTGCACCCCTAGTATTTTTATGAATACTACTGGATTATTAATAATCATGCACATGTTAGCAGCATATTTATATTGTAGGTGGTTTACTTTACTGTATGACAATGCATCATAATTTTTTACCATGCATTGTTTTTATGACCATTATAGGTTTCACAATCTTAATCATCAAATTAGTACTCCCCTATTCATAAAGGACATACATGTCACACGTCTAATCTGAATTCTTTACTGTCTTCACGTCCTTTAAGTGCCACTGAACCAATATGACCCTTTTGTTTTCTTTCAAAATGACTGCGTGCAGCATTTGTGATGAGCAGTTTATGACTTTGAAGCAAGTCGGGACACATTCATGTTCTCATTATGTAATTACTGTATGGTTGCAGTGTGAAGTCTGTTTAAAACTGGTGAAGTTAGATGGGAAGCCGTCAGGCTGCAGACACAAACACACACCAACGCAAACATAGGGCAACTTCTGCTGTCTTAGTCATCCTCAAGGTATTTTTCACAAACATGCTGTCATCATCGCAGGGAGGGAGAGGGGTGGGGGGGTTCATCTAGTTTTACCATCTTTTTGTGTGACACGATGCGTCTGTCTGTCTGTCTGTCCTCACTGTATTTATAATCCTCCTCTGTGAAAATTGATGGCCACGGTTTTAATGGTTTGACGGCAGCTGGGACATCGTGTCGCTGATTTATCTATCGGCCAGACGCCGCTAAAGACCTGCTATTTTCATGGTCAGTGTGAACAACTTTCCAACACAACAAGACACAAACGTGCTGTCAAGGACCACTTTTTATAGATGAGACAGAGCGAAAAGAAACAAACTGTAAAACCGTGGGCCATTTATTAGGATGATACTGGATTTATGGGATGTTTAAAGTCCCCCTCCACTCAAAAAAAGTGTTTTGTTTAATTGTCACTATCACTTAGATATTTGATCTTCACTGTGCAGAATGATGTATGTGCAGAGTTTGACACTACAAGGCTGTTTTTCACATTCATCTGCTGAAGAGGGAACGTTTCTCTGCGCTCAACTTCAACCGGAGTTTAAGATGTGTACGTTGTGACGTCACAACTAGTTTGGAGCCGAGGTTCAAGATGCACTTTACACAAGTGTGATGTGGAAAGCCTCTAGTGCACGTATACTAAGAATGGACTTTTCAGTTCAATAGGATTTTTTTTCAGTGAGGGAGAAGGAAGCATTAGAGGTAATTGAATTTATTTGTGGGGAAAGCATGTCGGACACAAATGATCATGTCTTAAAACATGTCTTTTATCACCGAGTACTATCTGTTTTCAGTCTAAGTCTGGACTGACTCTAATAAAATGTCAAAAATGTAACTTCCTTAATGTAAGTATTTTTTTTTACATGTAATGTAAACAATTTGTGCATGGAAGTTTAGAACAAATTGTTATTTACAGTAGAAGCTGGTTAAGTAAACAAATAAAAGGCCTGTTAAAGTGGGCGGAAAATAAAAGACAAAGCCTTTATACTACAGTATTAGGTCAATATTTCCCAGCTATCTAAATATTTTACTTTTCACGGTTTTGTCTTCAGAGTTTTATAATTTTTTTAGGGTAGTAGTTTCGTTGAGAAAAATAGAATATGCCTTTACTCTGCATGTTAACAGATAATGATAGAATGTCTAACATTTAAGGAATAAGAAGAAAAACAAACAGCATGTAACACATGTCAAGATGCAATGCATGCTCACCTTTCACCTTGTATTAAAATTGCATTTTTTTTTACAATAATACATGTCGTGTAAATATACAATTTGGCAGCTGAGCTGTGTATTTCAAAAATTTCAACACATGCACACACACACACACACACACACACACACACAGACAGACAGACAGACACGTGTACCTGGAATCACAGGGCGACTCTAAACTGTTCAGGATTGATCTGATAAATGGGACAATGATTCAAAGTAAATTATCTTCAGCTCAGCTCATTAGAGATGAGTCGCTTTCTCAACCACTATTGATTTGCATGCTGCCCCCTCTCCTCTCCCATCTCTGTCTTTCTCTCTGTCTGTTCGCCTCCTTTTATTTCATTTCCTTTGCTCTGTTCATCTTTGTCTTTTTCTATATCTTACTTCCATTTCCTCTCTCTCTCTCTCTCTCTCTCTCTCTCTCTCTCCCTCTCTCTCTCTCTCTCTCTCTCTCTCTCTTTGTCTGACTTTCTTTACCACCATCACCCTATTTCCCTTCATTTTTCTTTCTCTTTCTTATTTCCTCTCTTTTTTTTCTTCTTCCTCTTTTTTTCTCTCAGTTTCCCTCCATCTCTCTCCTCTCTCTGCCTCCCATTCCCTCTTTTTTCCTCCCGCAGTAGTAGGCAGCAAATGAGTATCAGATGTTTGTAATCCAATACTTCAAATACAGAAGAAATGATGACTCGGGTGTTCTTTAAACTCTCGTTTCTCTCAGTGTGTGTGTGTGTGTGTGTGTGTGTGTAGACGTTTTTCTTACTGTGTATCCATGTACACACTTAGTCATTTTCAGCTTTCTCCTTCCTTTACTTCCCTCTCTTCCACTCCCTGTTCTCTCCTTCTACTCTTTCATTCAGTTTTTCTCACTCATTCTCTCACTCCCTGATGAGGGACAGATTTGACAGGGTGCATAATTCATATGCTTCCAGCTCAGTCGCAGCCCTAATGCCATTAGTATTGATCTGTCTCAGCAAACACATCACACACACGCACACACACACACACACACACACACACACACACACACACACACACACACACACACACACACACACACACACACACACACACACACACACACACACACACACACACTCAGTTACACTTAAAAAAACAGACATTTTCTAACTTGATTTTCTGCCTCGCCGTAATTCATTGCTTTCTGACTGCAACAGAGAAATGCATTCTATTGATTTTCATTTGTGTGTGTGCATAAGTGTGTGTGTGTGTGTGTGTGTGTGTATCTTGATAGGAATGTCACCCATTAGAGCAAGAAGCCATTTTACAGAAATGAAAAAATGAGGAAAGCTACAGTATGATGTGATTATGTGTGGGTCTGTGTGTGTGTGTGTGTGTGTGTGTGTGTGTGTGTGTGTGTGTGTGTGTCTGTGTGTGTGTGTGTGTGTGTGTGTGTGTGTGGGTCTGTGTGTGTGTGTGTGTGTGTGTGTGTGTGTGTGGAGAGAGCAGGCTAGTGGTTCACTTTGTGCTTTTTTCTGAGAAAAATAACAAATCTGATGCATTTATTCGATCAAACTAAAACTTCAGGCTAGAGCTGATTAATCGGTTAATTGATTAGTTGGCAACTATTAATGTAATCACCAACTATTTCGGATTAAGTCATTTTTTTTATGAAAGAAAAGTAAACATTCAAAAAAAATTTCAAATTTCTACAAGAAGCCTTTGAAAAAGGTGACGCACTGCATGCATGCACTTCAAATCTGAATTTCAAAATCTCAATCTTGGATAGAAATGGGCTTGAATCTGCATTACTTTAAATGGATATTAAAGAGTGCACTCAAAAATGTACTTTTATAAATTTCAGGGACTTGTGCTTCAACAATTAATATAAGAAAACTACAAGTGATTCAGAATAAAGCGGCACGTGTGGCTCTCTCATGTGGGTTTAGATCAGATGTTGATAAAATGCATGAAAGACTGTCATGGTTTAAAGTTAAAAACAGATTTGTGTATTCACTTATGTTTTTTTACATAATGTTATAACAAACAAAATACCTTTTACTTTATACATATAAAAAACTATCCTTTAGTACTGATATACATCATTATCCAACAAGGCACGCTGTAGGAGGTAGTTTTATTTTACCTAAAGTGAAAACCAAATCAAGTCAACGTTCAGTCAGGTCCGGAGCAATGTGTGACTGGAACTCTCTCCCAAATACTATCAAACAACAAATCACTCAGTATGGTTTTAAAAAATCACTTAAGAAATATTACCTTCAAAGAAATTTCAATAATACCTATTTAGACAGAGTCTGCTATAGGGCTTTTTGTTATATCTTATCTCTTAAAATAGATTTATTCGGAGTAGCGTAATGTCTTTTCTTTTTTTGATTAATTGCGTTAACTGTAAAATTTAATATGATTTGTATTTTCAAATGTTGTGTAATGTGAAGTAATGTCTTGTGCGTATGGTGTGTAATGTGATGTCGTAAATTGTATTGTCACATAATAGATTGTAGGACCCCAGGAAGAATAGCTTTAGCTTATGCTGAAGCTAATGGGGATCCACATAAAACAAAACAAACAAACATTACTGGAGTATCATTTTACAATTCGTAAAATGTATTATGAGAGTGCGATTAGTAGGTCTGAAACCAATGAATCACACCCTATTCTGCAGCTTTATATGGTGCCGTTAGCCTCTTTTAACTTTTTTCCAGCCTTACGTAGACTGTGTTTGAATCTCACAGCTCTCATCAACAACCATGCTGCCATATAAAACTATTAACAGCCGTTTCCTGTTAAGACGCTCAGACAAGCAACTGTTCACTACCTTCCCAAAATGAAACGGCAAGAGCAGAAATAAAAGCAGCTCAAGAGACTTAGCATATATTTTACTCAGGAGTTGGTGGAGACCAAAACAGAACTAAAAATCAAATGACTTGTGCAATGCTCTGTGTCTGACTGGGTGTGCAATTGTTTGCTAACACATACATTAGCCTTAACAATTTCAATGACCGACGGAATATCAGGGTTGTGTTTGTGAGTTTATATTGGAATCTTTCTGCCCCCTAACGATAAAAAATCAGTTAATGCAGCTTTCATAAAGCTTGTTCTTACTGACGTTATGCTCTCTCTCTCTCTCTCTCTCTCTCTCTCTCTCTCTCTCTCTCTCTCTCTACTCTCTCTCTCTCTCTCTCTCTCTCTCTCTCTCTCCCTCTCCCTCTCTCTCTCTCTCTCCCTCTCCCTCTCTCTCTCTCTCTCTCTCTCTCTCTCTCTCCAGGCCTTTGTAGCTACAGGTACCAACCTCTCTCTCCAGTTCTTTCCAGCCAACCTGCACGGAGATCAGAGGCAGGTCCCTGCAAGGGAGTATGTCGACTTTGAGAGAGAGACAGGAAAGGTAGGACAAGTAAAATATATCCACAAGCATGCACACACACACACACACACACACACACACACACACACACACACACACACACACACAGACAAACATGCACACACACGCATACACACACACACACACACACACACACACACACAGTGAAATGATATTTTTCTGTTGTCTGATTAACCCATCAAACAACTGCTGACAAAATGTCCAATTTAAACATCCATTGGGTCTTCCATTTATATCATGCTTTAGTCATTTTTTTTTTTAGCTTTTGGAGAAACTCATACATCTCTGTCTGCCCTTTGGCTTTCAGTTCCTCTTTTATTTCATGAAATGAAAATGAAACGCACACAAAATTGTGTGAATTTATGAATGCCAATGTTGAGTTTCATTTTCCTGAACATGTCAGGATATTTAGGTTGTGTACGTTGTAGGGGTGTGAATGTTTAGGCACCTCACGATTTGATTCAGAGAGCTACAATGCGATTATTAGGGGTGTCACGATTCTCCAAATCCTCGATTCAATTACATTTTCAATTCTAAGGTCACAGTTCGATTCGATTCTCGATTTTTACATATATATTTTTTGAAAGCACAGGTTGCAATGCCATTTTTAGACTAGACTTTTATACAATACAATATCTGACCTTTATTTGCAATGTACCACGCTACATTGTCAAATTTAAAACATGTATTAACAACATAATGTAACAATAACTTATATATTCAGTCAATTGGAAACTTGACAATTTGTCAATAAAGTAAAAAGAAAAAAAAAGTTTGCCGACAATGCTGAGGGGAGACGCAGCAGTATTTGGTGTTTTAAACCCCCAACGTTGTCTTTCAGGCAGCGCTGCCTGGAAGGCACTAGGATTAGGCAATGGTTAGGGTTAGGTGCCTTGAAGACGACGGTCGCAGCGCTGCCTTGAAAGCTTGGTTGGAGGCTTAAAACTCCATCGAGCCAGCACAGCGGTCTTAGCAGCTGAGCAGACAAACAGTACAGATCCATTTGACCGTGCAACGCTTCTGTCCCACCGCGCTCCACTCTATTCCTATGGGTGACGTCAAGCGACTTCAACGTGCACACAAAGCATTCCGGGAAGGCGGCATTTGAAAAATTGCTGCGCGTCAAAAAGCTGGCCGATGCCCATCTTTATGCAAATTAATCAGTTGAACGTGACGCGACTATCCAGTAGAAGTAGACGAAAATCTTTCAAACTGACCTTTGTCGATCTGAAATGAAGACAGATTCAGCAACCGCATGGCCTATTTCTCGCTTAAAATGTTTTCAGAAACACGTTTCAGTGAACTATTTTCGTAAAACACTAGATCGTATTCTCAACGCGGCGCCATGACACTCGGTTGAAATTCTCAAGAAGCCAGACCCACGTCACACATTCGTCCAAGCAGCTGCCGGTCAAGGGCGTGGAGCATCAACCATGGATGTATGACGTCGGTCAAATGGATCTGTACCGAGAGACAGAGAGGGTGACTTGGGCAGTCCGCTAACTTGTTGCTCTCTCTAATATAACCAATATAAGCTGCTCTGTTTAGGCTACAAAACGTATGAAATACTTCCACACCGGTGATTTCAGTGAAAGAGGAGGGGGTTCAAGTTCTGTCGATGGGTCTCCTGCATCTGCAGTTGCCATGCTAACTTTTGACTGGCTGTAGCTAAGTTAGAGGAGGTTGACTTGCAGCACTTCAACATGTTTGTGTTTTTTTCCGCTTGACAAGCCGACCGGACGTGACATGGGGGCGTGGCAGCATCGAAGATTCCATTTTTTTATTCGAAATTCAAGATTGTGACTTAATTTCGGTCGATTTCGATTTTAAATCGAAATCGTGACACCCTTAGTAGTAACAAATGGAAGAGATATGTCAACTGGAAGGTTACATTCGCCAATATATTTCCCATCATTGCAAAGAAGTGCAGTGACGCACATGTTTCATGTCCATTACGTTTCACCATCCAATTGGCTTAGCCCAGTGTTGTTTCAAGAGACTCTCTTTCAGTGGGGTTGGTTCAGCCATAAGGAACGTACAGCCCGGTCTTCAAAAAATCTTCCAGGGGAATATATTGTCAAGAATTGGGGATTAAAATCTCTGATTGTTGAGTTTTCTGCATCAAGACATAATCTTTCAAGAGAGAATCATGATGCATCTAAAGATCTATTTTTCACCCCTAGTACATTGACATCTAACATGTACATCCCTTGTTCAAGCCAACAACTCTTGACAGAATACATTTGTGTGTCAGGTTGTACACAAATTAAAGGGGATCAGTTTGTAATGAGCTCCCTGTGTTCAAAGTCGGGCCTTCAGCAGGGGTGAAAGTGGGCCCAAACCATAGCCAAACTTTTGATTAAAAGTAAATTAATCTAATTGGTTCCATATATCAGTGTTTTTAGTTTGTTTCAAATAACGACAAATGTCTATTCCATTCCCCTATTCGCTCTCACCAGCGCACCTCTGTGAGTTCATGAACAAGTCAACTGTTCAAGTCTTAGTTCAAGTCTGAAATAATAGCAGTTGTATACTATCTAAACTGGTAAAGTCAGGTAAAGATCATGTTGTAGTTAGCCTACGGGTTTCAAACAGGCTCGGTAGTGAACGACACGGTAACATGCTGCAGATCCGGTGTTTTCCGCTGAGGTAGACAGAGAATATTTGGGTAAAAACAGATCGGTGATGCTGTTCTGACCTCATTGTTCACCGTGACGTTAGCTGGAAGTGAATGTAGACCCGGTGTGTTTTATGTGGAGTGACTGCGTCGCACTCCGTTTAAAAAAATGCTGGTCAGCGACCTGTCTATTTTGCCTTGTGTCCTCTGATTATTTTGGCATGCAGTTAACACAGCAGTCATAATTTTGTTTTAATAAAAACTCAACTCCTGGCATTTTTTCCTGCTGTTTTTCGCCACTGTTTGGGAAGAAGGAAATAACTGCTGTCTCTTACTATCCACCAAACGTACTCTATATAAAATGTGATAAATAAATGAAGTTGTTTAATTTATTTGTTTAACAAATAAATAAAACAACTTAAAGAGCTCAGAAGATGTTATTCTGCTGCTGTTGTCAAGGTAATATTCACACTACAGTGCAGTGGTGCTGCTGCTGTTGTGTTTATGTGGATGTTAATTGTCTCCCCTGGTGACTAGCCTGGACTTTGTGTGTGTGTGAGTGTGTGTGTGTGTGTGTGTGTGTGTGTGTGAGTGTGAGTGTGTCAGAGGGCCCTCCACGGACACTGGCCAGCTGAAATGAATGCCGGCTGGCGGGTCATTAAAAATGCATTCTGGGGAATCGATGGATCTCCATGCCCCAAGGCTGACGGACTAATCTCACACTGTTAATTATTTAACACAAGTGCCATGATGTGTGTGTGTGTGCGTGTGCGTGTGTGTGTGCTTGTGTTGATGGCCGTTTTGCAGAAGCGTTTTCTGATGTTGTGTTTGTGGCAGACAAAAAAAGACGTATGCATGTGTATGGCAGGTGACAGAGTGTGTGGTTGTGTGTGTGTGTGTGTGTGTGTGTGTGTGTGTGTGTGTGTGTGTGTGTGTGTGTGTGTGTGTGTGTGTGTAAGACGATACCTTCTTCCTTGTCACCTCAACGGTGCTCACAGATCTATGAAGTTTTAATAAGGCTAGGAGTCGTCAATGTAAAGCAGTTTCACAGTGGTACTGTAGAACTGAAGCACACACACACACACACACACACACACGCACACACACACACACACACACACACACACACACACACACACACACACACACACACACACACACACATCTGAGGATCCAGATAAACGTGCTGACAGTCTGCTCTTTTCATCCATATTCAAAACATGTCATGATATAGCAGCATAGCGACTCACAATAAGTTACTCCAGACCTGAAATGCTCTTTTCATGCAGCTCCAACAAAAGGCACAAGTGTAACGTTTCAGTCTCTACTTTTATGTGATATTCATTTATATTCTACTTGTATAAAAAAGGACACGTGAGTACAGAATGTGGTTTCTTGAGTGTAATGTACAGTGAAAAGAATTATTGTTTAGAAGGAAGTGGACAACTTCACTCAGACGTTCCAATGCAGAGCCTTTACTGTAATTGTTTACTGAGTGTACATTTTCTGTTGTGTTTTTCTACCAGGATTCCAGATTTCATTTCATACAAGCACAAACACAAAGAACACACACACACACACACACACACACACACACACACACACACACACACACACACACACTCCCCGCCCTCTGATCCTGCTGGACCTCCCTGTAGAATACAACTGTCAGGCCATGGCAGAGATCTTGTGTACGTTGCAACTTCTTCTCTTAATTACTGTCACAGCTAAACTACACACACACACACACACACACACACACACACACACACACACACACACACACCTGATACTTGGCGATGGTTATTTCTCTTGCAATAGTTTTTTATTGCTTCCTAAATGTTCTGTAGCGCCTGAAACAGTTGACATTTTTTTTTTGCTGTAATCTTTCAATTATGTATGTATTTTATGTCAGACTTATCCTTTAGGCTATTAAACAGAAGTGAAGAAAGAGAATAATGGCCAATAGCAATACAGAGTAACATTGAACATGTGAACAGCGGGGTAAAAAGTAATAATCAAGTTTGCTGTCTTCAGTCACTGTGAACCGGGGAAAAAATCTAAGAAGAGTAGAAAAGGATGAGCTAGTAGCTCATCAACTATATGATTCAGACTGAGGTACCAGGTAACTGTTTCTGCCCCTGCTTTATTTTCATTACTTTGCCCTACATATTTTCTTTTGCTCAGCTTCCCTTCTTTTTCCTGTCTTCGTTATTCTTGTGACATTTAATATGAGCATCCACACTCCTGTCTCCTCCCTCCCTCCCTCTTTCTGTTCCTTATGTTTTTTTGTTTACATCCTCGTTCCCACCGTACATCCCCCACACCCTCCTTTTATCCTCCCCTCCTTCACTCACTCCTGTCCTCCCTCCATCCGCTCTCCCCCTCCATTCCTCCCTCTCTCACGCCTTCATTTCCAAACACAGATGGTGCCAAACCAAAAGGATAGCACAGCCAGGTTAAACTTGGCGACTGAATGTGTGTGTGTGTGTGTGTGTGTGTGTGTGTGTGTGTGTGTGTGTGTGTGTGTGTGTGTGTGTGTGTGTGTGTGTGTGTGTGTGTGTGGGTGTGTGTGAGTTTGAAAGCCAGAGAGAGAGAAAGAGTAGAAGTACAGGCTCTCAGTGTCGTTGCAGGCTAATGGGAGCCAGCTGTGGACAAGGTTAATTTTAGCGTTAGCTGCTAACTTGCTAGCAAGCATGAAACCAGTCCTATAAAATGAATTATAGCACCAGCAGCTGTTTACCAGCAACTTTTGGGCAACAGACGGATGTAGTTTGCTCAGCTGAATTTAAACACTGCATATAACTTCAAACTTACGGATAAATGAATTATGATGAATTTTAAAGGATGCAACATTGTTCAAATTCTTTTTATAAATTGGATATGGTGTCAGGTTTATGTCATATCTCGCAAGCGCGATAAAAACATACTCACGAGCAAGTTATATCATTCCACACGTGCAGATATTGCTCTTCATGCACCTCATGCAAGGGCACCTCAGTGGTGGTAATCTTTCACTTCCCCCTCCCCCTGTCGGTTTGGGGATTAAACCGGCGACCTCCCGGTCACAAGCTTGCGTCTCTAACCTTTAGGCCACCACTGCCCTGGTAAACTCTGCTCGTGAAATTGATTCCTGCTCACCTGACTTTTGACAATTTGGGGGCGGAAACCAAGTAGACACTGGCCCTCCTATGATTGGTCACTTTCAAGGCGATCTCACCCACACACACCTCCTTAGTTTACCTTGATTGACAGCTATCATTCAGGAAGCCCGAGTTGGTCTACTGGCCGAAGAACTGTTTTTCTGTCTTTATTAACGATGTAGTGCAAGATAGCACCGTAAATAAAGGACTGTATAAGTGTCTCTGGTCCGTTCTGTTGTTGGGACATGGCCGATGCTTTGATTTTAGAGGTATGTACCCATACCTCTAACATTAGAGCTAGCCTTAGCTAACATGGCTATTGTTTAGCCTGGCCAGCCAGTCTGAATAATACCTAAAGCTGCTTACACACCAAACAGACGGCCAACCAAGATGTAATACGTCTCCATAACAGCAGGTGGCGCTAATCTGTATTGTCACCCAAAAATGAAAATTGGCAGCTGACTGGATGAACGCGTCATGTGGGTCTTATTTCCCGGAAATTCAAAGACAGACTGTCACAGCAGCTTGTTCAGAATACGATCTCATATTTTACTAAAATCGATTAAACCGAAACGTGTTTCTAAAAACATTTTAAGTGAGAAATAGACCATGAAGTTGCTGAATCTGTCTTCATTTCAGATCAACAAAGGTCAGTTTAAAAGATTTTCGTCAGATTTTGAGAGACTCTAGTCACGCTCATTCCGCTCCCCGTTTCCGGGTTAGCACTCTACCAATCAGATGGGTTATATAAGTCCGACTGCCGACGGACGACGGCACGGAACACACCGAACAGACTCGAGTCACTGACCTCACCAGACTGTCCAACGGCCGATTATCGGCTCACTGTGTCCGGGCCTTAAGAGAAATGTAGAGCCAACTTACCAAATACTTTTTTTGGCATGTTTAACATATTATTAGAGCACGATCACACATCAGCGTTACGTCATACATCACGTCATGAGACAGTATTTCTGTTTCTGTACTGCCTGTACAACTCTCGATTGTTGAATTGGTGATTGAAGAGTAATATCTGCCAGTGTGAAAATTATATAATTTGCTTGTGAGCATGTTTTATCGTGTGGTTCTTCCCATACATGTCTCTTGTTGGTAAAAGGTTTCAAATTCTCATAACTCTGTGATCACTGACCAATTTGGATATTCTCAAACACTCCTTCCCTTCATTCATTCATTACATTTCTCATCACCCAAAGAGATGTGTTGCGTGGTTTCCTTTGTGTGAAGAAACTGCCATACTTATTGTGTACTTTCAAACATATACTGGTCTTTCCTTCCTTCCTGTCCTGCACTCCATCCATCCAGCTTGCCTAACTACCTTTACTGTATGTGTGTGTGTTTTTTAAATTTTTTTTTTCACTTATTTTTTTAACTCAGTAACAGATTTAAAATGTAGCAAAGTACAATACTTTGAACTATAAACAGACTTAAGTAAAATTACAGATTTTATAAAGTACACAAAAAAACTATTGAATTACCATAACGCGAGTTTTTGTAATTCGTTACTTTCCACCTCTGGGCAGTTGGAAACCTCAAGTTTTCCAGCCAACTATGAACAAAATAAGGTTGGAGTGTACTTGAGTGTGGAGCGCTTCTGATGAACTGTTAAATTGATTAATATGACAGTAGCTCAGCAAGACTTATTACTCTTTTTCATCACACTCCCACTTCGAAGTGTCAGGGTGAAGAGGCCTAAACACAGCCGCTTTTCTGTCCCCAAATAATTTTTGGGTCATGAAACACTTAGACCAGTTTGAGATTTGGTTCGGAAACTGGAAACTGGCTTCAGTAGCGACCGTTTGCTGGTGGAAAGTCATATCTGAGGATGGGACTTTAGACGAAGTTGAAACCACAGGAATTACTCTGCAAGTTTCACTGTTGAAGGTTGTTTCTGTGTGTGTGCGCACACTACTCCTGCATGCTGAAGAGACAGCGGCGCCAGACTGATTGCTGAGCCTTACATACACATATCTACACACAGAATAGCACACAAACATATGAACAGTAAACAAAATCTAGAAACAGAGAAAAAAAGAGTGAAAAGATGCAGAAAGAGACAGACAGAGATTAGTGGTTTTGGGGAGGGGGGGTAAATGAGAAGCAGACTGTCAGCTACATGATGGAGTAGGGTGGACTTTTAGGGAGGAGCTCGAACACAAAACCCAGGACAGAAACACACATATGTAGGGGCTTCATTCATTCTCAAACCATTTCCTGTATATCAGTCCCTCCAGGATTTCACGGCCTTTTTTTGAGATTGTTGCGGCCCAAAATGCCTGATTTTGCGGGAGCTTTTGTAAAAAATTGCGATAAAATTTGCGATGTCTTTGTTTGTTTGTTGCAATGAAGTTGCGGGAGACAGTGAAAGTTGCAAAAAAGTTGTGATTTATTTTTTGTATAGTTCTTTAAAATAAAAAGGAAACTTGTTTCGGGGAGAATAAAACTACTCTGGGCTGAGATTTCCTAGTAACCTTACCAAAAAGGCTCAGAATGCTGCAAATGTTGGTATAATATGAAAATGGCTGGTGGATTTAAGACAAAAAAAAAATGTATTGAATGAATCAAATTTGATCATATGTGTCAGTGGCTTGTTGATCTTTACATTGTTAGTTAATTTCGTGGGACTGCTGGGATTGCGGGAAACTCTTATTGGTCAAATTTGCGGAAAAGTTGCGGTGATAGGTCAAAATTGCGAGTCGCACCAAAGTCACGGTGATTGGTTGAATTTGCGTGAATTGGCGGGATCGCAACATTGCGAAATCCTGGAGGGACTGCTGCGCAGCCTCCAACTGAGCTTGACGACGTAGATGGGACGTGAGAAACCTGTCTGAAAGAATGTAAGTCTTCTGGTAGCTGTGCCAAGAGAAATCTGTTTGTTCGTGGATTAATGTTACTTCATATGAATTCACTTGCCACATACCGAAGTATTTCCAATCCATCAAAAATATTTTGTTCCGATGCTTTCATGGACTCTCTATGGGCTTCTCCCTTGACTGTATGCCTCCACGTCCCCCAGATTGCTTGCGAGCTTCTCCTGACTATACTTCGTATGCCATTATTGGCGTGTTATCAAGACGCATACTCGTTTTTTAGCGTGTTTAAAAACGCCGTTTGGCCTCCATTAACTGCGGAAATCCACGTAGGGAGTGTATTCCGATCCTTTACCTAAGTAAAATTACTAATACCACATTGTAAAAATACTCTGTAACGTTCTAAGTAAACGTTCTGCATTGAAAATTGTACTTAAG